>CM045450.1:34359398-34516223 GCA_024666655.1 Dascyllus trimaculatus
AATACTATTTTTTTTACTTTTTTTAAGTAGAATATTAAATTAGGAATCTTTAATTGTAATGGAATATATTTAAACGTGTATATTAGTGCTTTAACTTGTGTAAATAAAATCTGAATACTGAAATCACTGTATAAATATGTTTGTCTCTGACTGACATTACCTGGAAAGATTTACCACCAGTTAGTACCTGCAGTCGTTTATTCTTTGCTAAATCCAGCTGGTGAGATTTTTGAGCTTTTTTTTAATGAAGAAAACTCTGAAAACTCTGTAGACCATATAAAAGGAGTTCTTATTATTCTAGGGTTTGTCAGAACTACAGAGGAGGCACAAGGTTCTTTTTTCCGCTCACATGAAGCAAACACTGAATGAGCGGATTTAAGTTGTTCAGAAGATTCCTCTCACGTTTGATCAGTATGACAAAGATTTTCTCTGTTAAGTGGAAAAGAAGAGACTAAAAACCAAACAAACATAAAATGAGTAATAATAAATCATAGCCACGGGTCTTATGGCTCTTTGTATCATATCTATTCAGGACAAAAAAGTAATTTCCTGCCTAAACGTGTTCAATACCTCTGTAACCACTAGTACTTATTACTGCAATTACCACAACACTGCTACAGCTGCAGTACCTGAGACTGTATGAGACCAGAGGAGGCGAGTCAGGACACATACTCTCCACCACATCAACACACTCGCACATATTTGTTAGTTATTTGTGTGCTGCCGGGGTGGGAGACCAAACGCTCTCAGGAGAAAGTCCCTGACTGAAGGCTGAGCTCCTGGATTAGCATCTGCATTAGCATGTTAGCACAGAGCTTGACTGTGTGCCAAGCTGACTGTGCAAACTTGTCCCGGCACAAAGAGCTTTAACACAGAGGCCGCTCAGAGCCGATCAGCTGATCTGATATCTGGTCTGGATCTCAAAGTCCACACAGGGAGCAGGAATGCATCGATCAATATCGCTGAGGGAAAAAAAGGGTCTGACAGTGAAAAAGTCCACAGCAACTCAGCAAAAACAAATCAGCAGATATGACTGGTGAAGACAAGGATCCAGAAACAGTTTGGTTCATTGTCTAAATATTTGTTAACATTATTTTACAAAGTCGGTCTCTTTAAGGGCCTTTAAAATACATAAAACTCAACTCAGGTTTTCAACTTTCTGATGCGCTACTCAGTTGGGAAGCTTGACTAAAATAAGAAAAAGAAATCCTTCCGGTGGGTTTGAAAGGCGCGTTTCCAAAATTACACCATTTATCAACAAGAAACAGGAAAAAGAGAAACAACTTTTTGCCGGAAAATTCAACCTTCCATCCGTCCTTGAACTAACCATCTGTGACGTGTGGGTCCATCTGAAAACTTTAACCTTAAAGTCGTGATAAAATTCATTAGAGACTCAGCTGCGATCAACATTCACACAGTCGGTTGAACTGCAGGCAGTGTTTAAGTATGGAAACAGATTTAACGGGTTAATAGTTAAATATCTGTAGTTTGTAGAGACGCCTTTTTTCCCTGACATTTGTGGGCATTTATAGTTGGACATGCTGATTCGAGGTTTTCTCAATTTTCATAAAATAAACAAACAGATACTAGGTTTTTAATGCTTTATATCATTACCTCCACCAAGGAGGTTATGTGATGGCCGGCGTTGGTTGGTTTGTTTGTTTGTGTTCAAAATAACTCGAAAACTCATGGACGGATTTGGATGAAATGTTCAGGAAATGTGTGAAATGGGACAAGAAAGAAATGATGAAATTTTGGGACTGATCCGGATCACCGTCTGGATCCAGGAATTGTTTTTTAATCTAAGTGTAACCGGGTGGAGAATTAAATGCGGTTTACTCTAAAAACCACCAGAGGGCACTCTTGTTTTTGGGGTAACCCCCTCTGACCACATGACATTTTGGGTCTCCACGCGACAGACAGCGACAGTGACGGAGTTCTCTTTCCTTCCTGAGCGACATACGTACGGTTGGGCCGGCATTCTTATCTCCGGTTGTCTAAGAAGCTGGGAGGCTGTTAGGAGCTGCCGCGCTAGAGGCCGCGCCTGTTCATTAGGTCGGATGGGGTGAAGGCCGCATTGTTGGTAGGACATTTGAACTGTATGTAATTACATTTGTATCTGTAACGTTCCATGAACTCTCTGAGGGCTTTTCTAGTTGGACATGCTGATTCCAGGTTTTCTCAATTTTCACAAAACAAACAAACAAATACTAGGTTTTTAATGCTTTCTATCTTTCCAACTGTGTCAAACTGCACAGAAGCCATGTATGAGTCCTCTTTACTTCTATTCATGACTGTCCTACTTCCACAGAGGTGCAGGACTTTATATTGCAGTGAAAAATAGTGAGTAAAAATATGAAAGGAGCATTAAATGCCCAGAAACTGCGAGAAAGTCATCACTGATTCATAAACAATGTCTGAGAAGGGCCAAGGTATGTCTACATCACTTTCTTGGACATTCAGTGGAATTATTATAAATCAAACAAAGCAGTTCAACATGAAACGGTCTCTTCTTTCATCCATCTGCTGAGTGGTTACTCTCCCCACCTGAAGTCTTTTAGTGCACGAGTGTAAAGAGCCGACTAGAAACCTGGTTCCTCTTATTGCAGCAGAGAAAACCTCCACTTATGAGCCTGTAAACGCAGCGTACAGAGCCGAGATGAAAGGACAGTGGAGGGTTAATGGCTATCAGCTGAGTCACAGTCTGTGTGTTATTTCAGGGTCTGCAGGGTGGGGGGGCGGGGTTAAAGGTCACATGGTTTCCTGTGCAGAGAAAACGTTCTGACAGCGCTCCTTCCTGCCTCGATCGCCGTCTCTCTCGCCGACCTCCGACCTTGGCGTCGACACCGGGATGGAAAGCAGCTGCTCTGCTGACAGAGTTGCAGCGACGAGCTGGAAAATAAGAGCAGCAGAGAAGAAGAGCGAGCCAGTTCTCACACTGTCTGCCACGGCGATGAAGAGGAAAACTTACTTCACTGTTTGCACAGATGGGAAGAGACTCGGCTGTCTGGTTTATTGTCATTCCAAAACAAAATCAACCAACTCTGAAAAAGCCCCCCCTGACCTCCTCAGAGTCAGCACATGTTTTTTACTACAATAGCTTTAGTATATTTAATGAAGCCAGGCAAAGTTTTACTTTCATACTATGAATATTTTCAGAATTACGGACCCTTGAAGTGGTCCAAAGGGCGGGTCTAGATTTTGGCTTTTCAATCTGCGCTACTTTTTCCATCGTTTCTGAGCCTCATAACTTCATGAGCACAGGACACAGACACATATTCAGGGATGAAAAACACATTTCAAGTCTGCATTTCAAATCTGCTCCAGGTGTCACAATCTGGATTTTGCTCAGCACCAATTTTCCTATAACCAACTTTAAACATCAAAATCATGGTAGCAGAACAGATAAAATGTTGTGAGTGTTAAAATATGAACGTATTAAAGAACAGTTTGACCACAGAAGGAGTCATGTCTATTAGACCAGTGGTTCTCAACCAGTCCAGCCTCAGAATCCACTACGTCTCTATTAATAACAGTTGCAACCCAGATTGTTGAAGTTTGCTGTTCCTGTTAACAAATTAAAGTCTATTTGGGTGGAGTCTCAACGCTCATTTTTTTGCTCATTTTGATATATTTGGACTAGTTTTGGGGCATATTTTGGCCCATTTTGACAGATTCTGAGCACATTTTGGTTCATTTTTGCCACGTTTTAGCATAGATTTCTCCAATAAGCTGGCAGACCCAAATCAAAAAGTTAATAGTGGGCAGCTACTGGTGTCACCACCACTAAATATCCTGCTATTGAAAGCAAACAGTGCGACGATCCTGGTATCAAATGTATGTAAAATGATCCTTCCATTGTCTCTACCTTGTTCTGACCAACCTCCTATCAACATGCTGATATGAGCCTTAAAGTTTACCCAGAATTCACTTTTTAAAGTTTTCTCTGGTGAATTATCAGAAAACAGAAACACATCCAGGGAACCAGTGACTGTTTCTATGACTCTATGACATTAAACTGCTGCAGGTTTACAGTTCAAACTATGATACATCCCATAATACTGATGATCAAAGTCGGTTATAGATAAAATGAACAGAAAACTGATGTTGTCTTTGCAACACCTGGATGGATGTAAAACTGATTCGGTTGCAGTTTTTAACAGAACTCAAATGTGGTTTTCACGCCTCAAGTTTCTCATGTTTATCTGCTGTAGGTATGACGCTATGAGGCTCAGAAATTATGGAAAAAGTAAATGAAAAAACACAAAACCGTGAGAACTCAAAGGCCTTTTTCAGCCCTGACATTTTTATGTGTCTCTCTGCTGTAATTATGAAGCTATGAAGCCCAGAAACTACGGTAAAAGTCATCTTATGAACTCTGATTGAAAGGTCATTAACTTCCACAGAAGTCTTTATCATGGTGACTGTTGCTAGCTAAACTCCCACAATGCTCTCTGCTTGTCAACATGTAGCCTGAGCGACGCCTCCTCTGGTCACTAAACAATAACGGGCACTGGTAATCAAGTCATATATATTTAATTATTTAAGCATTAATCATCTCCATTATCACGCAGCCCTAGTTTACACTGGAAATCATGCTTGTACGGGAAGCACAGTTCATGTTTGAGTTATGTTATCAATGTTATGTTATCAATCCCTGGTTGAATACCAGCCGTGCATACGTGAGTGTCTGAGTTTCCACGAAGACGGCAGAAACAGAACATGGTTGTTTCTGCTGAGTGTCGCTGACCTGAAACAGAATGGAAAACCAGCCGAGCTCTGAGAGGTTCAAGACGGCCAAAGGAAACACACGTCTTTCTACTTCTGTGTGGACATTAAGTGACATAATGCATTCCTTTACCCGGTAACCTCATTCTAACCATTTTCACCAGGACCTTAAAACACAGGTTGAGCCTCAAACAGACCCGAGACGTCCTCACAAAGCAGAAGTACCTTCACTACACACTAATTTACATGCTGTGTTCCTTCTCTCCTCGCTTCAAGATGAAGCTCATTCATTCCCATGCAGGTTTAAAAACCAACCAGGTTGTTCTCACTTCCTAGAAACGCCCTAAATCTCTAAGTGGTGCTCACAAAGAGACGTCGAAGCAGTCAGACGCACCGAAGCAGCTTTAAATAGTGACAGCTCAGGAAAAAACACCGCTCACTCACATCCTGTTGCAGCGCCGAGTCGCAGCCAGACGTGTACACGCACTTTGAAATACTGTAATCGTATATTCATGCTGTATTAATCTGGCAGCGCCGCCGCGTTTCTCCACATAATAACTGTCCAGCTGTTGACTCCCGTCTGTCTGGGTTTATTTGAGTCACACTCTGGGTTCTTCTGCGATTCCCGGTTGCAGAAATGAAACCGACTTGCAGCAAAGAGACGGAGAGTCTAAAAATCTGCTTCTGCAGCTCCGAATTAGATTCAGGCCTCCGTAATTACATCTGCCCAAACCCTGACTCAGACCACACAGCCTGCGTCTCTGTCTGTAATTATGCGGAGTGTTTCAGTGGCCTGTTTCGGTTGTCTCATCAGACTAAATGTCATAAACACACAACATCAAAAACAGCAGGACTCGCACGGATCACACGCAGAAGTCACGCAGGAAATCTCAGACAAAGAGCTGAAAAGTCGACGAAACATTTTCCACATCAACCTTCTGAACGCTACAACCTGCAGCGGGTTTGAAAGTCATGTTGTCTTAAGAAAAAATACATAAAAAGTTACAGAAAGTTATAAAAACGACACCATTTATCATCCAGAAACTCCACAAACAGAAAGAGTCATCAGATCTTGAACTTCCTGACAGTCCTTGAACTACTGTTTTGTTGGGAAACTGAGCAGAATCAAAGCTGACGTCTTCTTTAAAAACTCACCAAAAATCAACAATTTGCTAAAATCAAATTCTGTAAAAAGAAAAAAATTCTGCATCTCTGGATGCAACTGTTGAACAATGTGTGACTCCACCGTGACCAGCAGCCATGTGAGAAAAATTCAGAAACCTTCCAGTCGAACTGCAAGTTGTTTCTGATTTGTAAAACCATCTTCATTGAACGTGCTGCATAACACATCCTGAACGTCGGACTTTGAGATTTTTTAATTGCACCATTTAAAACTGAGATTTCATTTTAACATCAACTATCTGCTCAGCCTTAAATGAACTCACAAGTATTTAGGATCAAGGACCAGAAGAGCACCAGAAATACTAGGAAACATGAAAATACTATAGAAGATGAAGGCCAGACGACTACCAGAGGAGAATCATGTAACAACAACTAAACCGGGGTCGGGTCATGGAGGCAGCAGGTCATCCCAAACGTGCCTCCCCCTGACGACACTTTCCAGCTCTTCCTGGGGGATCCTGAAGGGTTCCCAGGCCAGACGAGATACATAATCCCTCCAGCGGGTTCTGGGTCTACCCCGGGGTCTCCTTCCAGCTGGACGTGCTCAGAAAACCTCCAAAGGAAGCCTCCGAATCAGACGTCCAAACCACCTCAGCTGGCTCCTTTCCACTTGAAGGAGCAGCGACTCTACTCCAAGCTCCCTCCAGATGTCCGAGCTCCTCACCCTATCTCTAAGGCTGAGTCCAACCACCGTACGGAGGAAGCTCATTTCAGCTAAAACAACTAAACAGAATAGTCAAAACAACAAAAGTCACTGCAATGACAAAAAGCTCACAGTAAAACAGAATAACATACCTGCTAACAGATACTGTCGAAACTGGAGTCAACAAATATGTTTTTTAGGGCCGATACATCAAAGAGACGATATTTACAACCCATATATTTGCAGTAAATTTAAAAGTCTTGGTAGAAAAATACAAAAAAACAACATAAACTCTACTGTTAACCTTTGTGGAATTGTTCCTTTGTTTTATAGGTTTCCAACATTTATCGTTCGGAGCCAAAGTAGGACATTTTAAAATATTTTATCAGGAATCGGCAAAAGTGCTGAACAATAATCAGGTAAACCAGTAAATATCTAAAGCCCTATTCTCACTGGATAAGTATGACCTGGAGACCTGTTGTAATTTGTAATAACTGCTGAGGTCGTCAGTGATGTTAATCCATGTCGGTAATTTGGAAAGTAAAAATTCCCTCGCAAATTACCTGCTATATTTTACTGAACTCCGATGTCCTGGGATAATTTTAATCCCGTGAGAATACGCATCTCCGTGATTTGGCCAGAAACGGGCGGGACCCCACAGGCGTTTAGGCGGCTTTTGTTTACGAGACGCATTTTTATTAATTTTTGGCGAATGATGGAGGCTGCATTGGAGTGTTCAGAGGAGCTTTCAGGTCCCGGGCTGGTAAGAGCTTATCGGATCATCACGTACGGGAAAAGAAGGAGCAAATTCACCTCCAAATGGTGGATCACTGCCTGACAGTGTGTGGTGAGAATAATGTTTTCTATTTTTAGCCTACTGTAACACACAGCTAGCTCAATAACCAATATTCAAGCAGTGGCTGCATCAGTGAACGTCATTCCCCGACTCGATTGATGAAGTGTGCAACCCAACAAACCCGGAGTTAAAGTAAAATACTGCTGATTCTAAAACTGCTGTACTTCTGTTACCACTGTTTATTTCCAGTCAAGCTCAGGGTTTCCTCACGCGTCCAGTGCTGGGACTTTTTCTTAGCACTCGCCATGTTGAGCGGATGTTACGCAATACATAACACGCTGACATCATCAAGGGGAAGTCAGTAAAATCTTGGGGGAAAGCTGACTTTGGTTATCCCCTGAGAATGGGACACATAAAAACTGACGTAAGGGGGTGATTTATTTATTACACGGGGTCCCCAGGTAATACTTAACCAGTGAGAATAGAGCTTAAGCCTATGAGGCAGTATTCAGCGTTTTCTATACGCTTATTAATTGGTGGCGTCCAAGCACAGTATTTTATTTTAAATGTTTAGTCACTGCAAACCAGCTAGTTAGTGCTTCTTAGCCCACAGGCTGCCCAGGCTGATCCTCAGTCATTCAGCTTCCTCTCCAGCGAGTCTCCACCATCTTGGACTGCAGCTGCTGGCGACAGTCCTCCAAGCTGTCCGATGCTGCAGAGCAGAACAAGGACGCCATCGAGTCCACTTATCAGCAACGACACGGTCGACTGCCATCGTCAGCTGCAGCCGGAGAGGACGGACTCAACAGAGAGGCGGCTGAAAACGCTGCTCAGTCATTTAGTCGTCACAAAGCACCTGTGAATTAAAATGTTCGCAGTGGAGCACCTTACAAACAGTATTATTCGATACTGGGTGTGCCTCCTTCCTCCTTCCCCCTCAGTCGGCCCCTCTTCCTCAAACACAGACACAAATAGAATCCAGCTCTGTGGGAAACCCTGGTGTTATTAGAGTTAATAACAGAGTAAAAGGAAGCCTGGTCACACTGCAACAACAGACACACTGCAGAAAAATCACAGCAGCAACAAATCCACACACTTCTGTACGAGCAAGGTGACAAAACTACAGGAACACTTAGACAGACAACAACAAAGAGAGCATTTCACTTCACTGTCTGAAGGTCTTTAAACCACTCATCTGTGGCGTAGAGTCACTAAACCAACTCTGACCTTGAAATTTATAGTATTTCAACAAAATCCCTTTATTCTACAGCTTTACGCTTCTCTTAAATTAAAAAATCTCAAAAAATAAACCTTTATCTTTAATCAGATTATGTAAAAAATATAAAAATTCTGCAGCTCTTGCCGCAACTAGGAGGCCAAGATTGACTCACCTGTGATTTACAGTCAAGTCACAAATATTCAAGGAGTTTTTAGCTGAACTGCAGGCAGTGTTTACAGAGCAGAGAGGAGACAAGTACTGGAACTAATTAAAAACCCTAAATAATGGAATATCTACAGTACAGTGAATATTTTTTCCAATTTTGGTAACACATCAAGCACTTGGAAAATGCTTTAACTATTGATTCCAGTTTTTAAAAACTTTGCAAAATGTATTTTTTATTTTCTTTTTCCCTTTTCTATGATGTACAGCATTTTAACTTTATTTCTGAGTTCTTTCTCTCCTTCTTCATGGTTGTTCTGTTTCCATAGAGGTGCAGGACTTTTTATTACAGTGAAATATTGAGCCCACAGTAAAAAAAACACCACCCACAAACTACTTGGCCTTTCAGAGGGTTAAATTTTGTGTTTTGCCGCTAATAACATGGCAGTTAAAAAGACAGAGTGGTGGATAAATGCACCTGATGTTTAAGTAAATAACAGAGAACTTGTTTAATACTTTACAGCTGAGACAGATCAGTTTAACCAGTGTCCTGTTCCAACTTCATCCAAAACCCTGTGCTGTTTGCTCCGACCAGAGTTGGCTGTTTTGAATTTGAGAACAGAATAGTAAAATTTACTGTCATGACATAAGTACAATTAAGCTTCCAGCTCCCACTCTCGATGCTATAAAACAGTAAACGATATGGAATGGAACATCAAACAAGATAAAAAAGGAATATGCAGCAATAAAACGAAGAAAGATGTGAACAAAGTCCAGCTGAGGTAAACAGAGCAGCAACACGGACGTCCATTAAGGATAAGGTCTAGTCGTCGTAATCCAATACACTTGATCGAATTCAGAGGAGATCTCCCCACAGTCTGCTGGCTGTCTGAGCACTTTTATACTGATCCAGAACTTTAAAATCTGTGATCTGCTACAACTGTGATGCACACCAAGATCAAAACAGGCCAACAAGGCTCCATAGACTCATAACTGAAACACTATAATACAGAATCAACCGCTGTAAATACAAAATTATTAAGGATGCACGATAATATTGGCGTCCGATAATTATCAGTTAATTTTGGTAATTATGACGTCATTCTGATAACGCCCAACACCGCGGCACGAACCCAATCGGTTGACATCATCAGTTATCGGCTGCAAGAAGTATAAAATTATTGATTATCGGTGTCGGTTGAAATTGGCATTATCGTGCATCCCTAAAAATTAGAGTGGAATGCAGTCAAACAAACAGATTTACTAATGTAGAGACGCTACATGTGAGAAGACGCTGCTCCTTTAAATGCTTAAAAGTCAAAATACTATTAAATATAAATGTGATTCTACACAGGCAGGAGAGAGTCGCACGATACTTTAACTCCGTCGACGTCAGTGCAAAGTTTATGGATGTTTTTCCCCACTGTCAGCTCATTTTAAAGTCCTGCACCTCTTTGCAAACAGCGCTAACATAGTTGTTTCCAGACTTGTTTCCGCTCCGCTCTGTGTAAACACTGCCTGCAGCTCAGCCGAAAGCTCTCTGAATTTTTGTCACGTTACTGTTGGTCGCAGCTGAGTCACCGAGGAAAGCAGAATTTATGTTTTTTTACAGAATCGAGTTGAAACATAAGGGTTATTTTTTGCAATATTTTAAATGGGAAAAAATTGTTTTCCAATAGAATCGCATGTAACAGGTGAGTAGTTCAAGGACGCTCAGAAAGCTGATGATCTCATGATTCTTTCTGCTCTTACACTTCGTGGCTTTGATACATTTTTTAAATTTTTTAAGAGGTAACATTCCTTTTCTCCTTTTCAAACACGCTGGCAGGTTTTAGGGTTAAAAGTCACACAGACTAAACAGAGAACATCGATAAACTACGGTAATGTAGAAATATTACACAAGACAACAACACAGTTTAGCATAGACGAGTCCAAATGGGCAAAAAGACAATAATTTAAAACTACAGGAACGACAACAAACAGCTACTACTGCTGCAGTACTATGACAGAATCTACCACGATAAGGTCAACACAGACCGACTGAGTGCGACGGGAATATAACAGGAATAAATCATCTACTCCTGCCTCACTGTGCCGTTTATTTTACACCAACCTGTTCCCTCCTGAGGATCAATAAAGTTTAACTCTATCTGGAAATCATTACAGATTATCACAATAAAATCCAGACAACCACACTGTCCATCCATCCATCCATCCATTATCTACACACCGCTTAATCCTCTGTAGGGTCGCTATTTAAGCTGACTCAGGGTGAAGGCAGCGTTCACCTGGACAGGTAACAAGTCTATCGCAGGGCTACAGAGACAGACAACCAAGCACATTCTCATTCACACCTACAGACAATTTAGAATCATCAGCCTCAGCATGTTTTTGGACTGTGGGAGGGTTCGGTTAAAGCCACGCTGCACAGGGAGAACATGCAAACTCCACACAGAAAGATCCCAGGCGTCCTAACCGGGACGCGAACCGGGGATCTTCCAGCTGTGAGGCGACGCTGCTAACCACCGAGCCACCAAGCAAACATAACCACACTACATATATCCAAATAAGAGATGATAACACAGTGGCATCTACAAAATAAAGCACCAAATTAGAAAATGTTCATTGGAAATATTATTTACATATGAACAGAAAGCTGCAGCTAGCTAATTATTTCCATTGTCGATTATTTTATCAAAAAACTGATGGGTTGTTTGGTCTTTAAAATGTTGATCCTTGTTTCTTAAAACTCAAGGTCTTTTTTTGCCCACAGATATTCAGTTTACTGTCACAGAGGAGGACAGAAAACTAGAAATATTCACATTTAAGAGGCTGCAATTAGAGGATTTAGGCTGCTTTTATTAAAACAATACTGAAAACTGATCGATTAGCCGCTGCAGCTCTACTGATAAACTAGTATTTTAATAAAGCGCTGACAGGATTTGGAATATCTGACAGAAATGCACGTATTAACTACATCTTGAGCTGCTGTGAAGCCGAATGAATTTCCCCCCTGAGGATCAACAGTTTGATCTGATCGAGTGTTCCCGCGGGGGAAAAGGGCGGCAGATGAAATTTCTAATTGTTTGCGGTAAAATCATCGCGACAGATGTTAGAGAGCTCATACAGATCGCCTCATACAACCGTGGCGTGTTGTAATACTGCAGAAGTACGAGGAGGGAAGAGCACAGCGAAGAAACAGACCCGACTCTCTGAACAGCGACAACAAACACTTACAAACCACAAACCGACAGAAAACGGATGTTAAAGGATCACATATTCATTTTTTTTCATTTCACATCCTGCTGTAACACGGAAACGCCTCTTTAGGGTAAATAACCTTCTTTATCTGTTAACAGACAGAGTATAATAACTGTAGCTGTAAACATATCAGCAGTCGTAAGGAGGAAATCCTGCAATAACATAACTCTAATAATAACACTACAGCCAGGCTACTAGTTAATGATTATTATAGGAGTTATATGAGCAGCAGGTACCACCAGGTGAGGAATAACATAGACATACAGTAAATATGACAACATTTAGAGCGTTAAACTACAATAAAGTAGGCTTTTAAAAGAGGCAAACCATTTAAAAAAACCAAAATAACCCACAGACAAATAGAAAAATCAGTCCCTCCAGGAATTCGCGATGCTGCGATCGCAACAATTAACGCAAATTCAACCAATCTCCTTGAATTCTGCACGACTTTGCAATTTCGTCCAATCACAGCGACTTTTCCGCAATTTTGGCCCGCCTCCCGTGAGTTCCACCAATCACAGCCAGGTTCCCCTGACTGCAGTGTGCAGTTCGGGGCGGGAGCTCAGCGTTGCTCAACGTCGACTTGGCTGAATCTAACGTTTGACTCCGCCGGGGACAGTAAAAACAAGCTCCGTCTTACGCTCCTAGCACAGTCGCAAATTGCATTAGATACGCCTGCAGGGTGAGGGTTGGATCGTCACCAAACTGTTGCAAAATGAAGTAAAGTTGAACGTTGAGCTCCGCCCCGAACTGCACACTGCAGTCAGAGGCTTCTCATCATAGCAGTCCCCAGTAATGCAGGTACATCACTGAATTCACTTCCTTGTTTATGGTTTGAAGATACAGATGCAACAAAAACTACTGCAGAATAATTCCCTGATGTTCTTCACCAAAGCGGAGCTAAACTGTTTTCACCCCGTGGAATATTGAGGTGGAACACAAACCAAAACCATCCACTGACAAACACTTTTCTACCGTAAACATATCAGGAGAATGGGTGAAACCAGCGGACCACAGACCAGACAAACCACCGTGATGAAGCTGTTGCATCCAGATCTGTGGCAGCACTGAAACAATGAAGGTCAGTTAGATTCATTAACTGACGTGACGAGCTGTGAGCGTGTGTGTGTGAACTTTTAAAATTTTTAATGAATTATACAAAACAAAGCAAAAATGCAACTTTTTAGCAATTTTATACCGTCTCCTGCAATTTTATCTTAACAAATACGCTTCAAACATCACAACTTTTTTAGAAAAGCTGCCGCGAATTCAGGCATTTTAGGAGCAACAATCTGGAAAAACGCCCAAGAAATCCTGGAGGGACTGAAAGATGTTGCAAGAGTCAAAGTTTACGACCAAACAACATATCTAAAGGTCAATTTTTGCTCCACAGACACTCACTTAAATATTAACAGCATGAAATTTAATAAAATTGAGTAAAACAGACGACAAGCTCTTTTAATTCATCATGTGAGGGATAATTAATTTACAGCGCCGAGCGACTACTTTTTGTGACATTCAGGATAAGCCCTTGATGCTCTTCGGTTTACGAAACCTCTACCCTGTTTGTGGAAACAAAGGGAATCTGCACATCTGGATCACATTAGACCAGGTCCAAATACAAAACCACGACACAAAGACGGGTCAAATCTGGATTAGATTGTCCCAAAACGGCTGAGTGCAGCGGTTCTACGAATAAAAATAAAGGTTTCACAAATCTGAGGCTGTGTTTTAAAGAGTCTCCCACCTCTGCAGGACAGTTTAGTCCAGTTTTAATCAGTCTAACTACAGTGGTTTTAGACCTGGACCTGGTCTGATGTGGTCCAGATGTCAGATAAGATAACATAAGATAAGGTACTGATTTATTGATCCCACAGTGGGGGGATCTGCAGTAACAGGGACAGCACAAAGACACTGGGACCTGAGCAAAGACGAGCCTGTATGTGGGGGAAAAAAAGCTCTTATTTTGTATTTTCACTAACAAAATAAAGGTCTTATAAATCACAAGCTGGGTTTTAAAGACTCTCGCCCAGATGTGCCCCAGCTACATGTAAATATTTCAGACCTGGACCTGGTCTGATGCGGTCCACATTTGAAAAACACTCTCACAGATAAGATAAAGCATCAGACTTTAGTCTTCGGTTGGGATCATGTAGCTCAGATCTGACCGGTCCAGGTCCAGGTGTGGTGGTTTTAGATCTGTGCTGGATCTAAAGTAGTTTACAAGTCAAAAAAATAGCATAATCTTCCTTTTTTTTCCGCTTCCGAACAACAAAATAAAGGCTTCATAAATCTGAGACTGTGTTTTAAAGAGCGTCCCACCTCTGTAGAACATTTTAGCCCAGTTTAGACCGGTCTACAGAAAGTGGTTTTAGATCTAGACCTAGTCTGATGTGGTCTACATGCGAAGAAAGGAGTGTAAAGTATGTTTTTTTCAAAGGTTTCATGGAACAAAAAGCTGAGTTTTAAAGAGTCTTCTGCCTCTGTATGGCAATACCAGATTCAACCAGTCTAACTATGGTGGTTTCAGATCTGGATCTGGTCTGATGTGGTCCAGATGTCTGATAACATGAGATACTGATTTATTGATCCGACAGTGAGGAGATCTGTAGTGTTTACAGGGAGAGCACAAAACTGTGAGAAAAAAACATGAAAATTCAAGTTTTTTTTCAATTTTAAAGAATGTTTGGCCTCTCTGGGACAATCTAGTCCAGATTTGACTCGTCCACATGTAAATGGTTCAGATCTGGACCTGGTCTGATGTGGTCTACATGCTAACAAAGCAGGGAAATTAACCTTTTTCTACTTCCTACCAATAGAAAAAAGGTTTCACCAATATGAGTCTGTGTTTTAAAGAGTCTCCCACCTCTGTAGGTCAGTTTAGTCCAGTTTTAATCAGTCTAACTACAGTGGTTTTAGACCTGGACCTGGTCTGATGTGGTCCAGATGTCAGATTAGATCATCCCACAGTGGGGGAATCTGCAGTGTTCACAGTGAGAGCACAAAACAGTGAACAAAAAAATGTAAAACTGCAAATCTTTACATTTTGAAGAATGTTTAGCCTCTCTGGAACAATCTAGTCCAGATTTGACTCATCCACATGTAAATGGTTCAGATCTGGACCTGGTCTGATGTGGTCTAGATACTAACAAAGCAGGGAAATCACCTTTTTCTACTTCCTACCAATAGAAAAAAGGTTTCACCAATATGAGGCTGTGTTTTAAAGAGTCTCCCACCTCTGTAGGACAGTTTAGTCCAGTTTTAATCAGTCTAAGTACAGTGGTTTTAGACCTGGACCTGGTCTGATGTGGTCCAGATGTCAGATTAGATCATCCCACAGAAGGGGAATCTGCAGTGTTCACAGTGAGAGCACAAAACAGTGACAAAAAACATGAAACTGCTAATCTTATTTTAAATTTTAAAGAATCTTTAACCAATCTAGTCCAGACTTGACTCGTCTACATGTACATGGTTCAGATCTGGACCTGGTCTGATGTGGTCTAGATGCAATAAAGCTGTGAAAAATCTCTTTTTTTCACTTTTACAACTGAGTCTTCAGTCTCTCTGGGTTCATGTGGTCCAGATTTGACTCATCTACATTTAGTGGTTTTGGATCAGGACCTGGTCTAATGTGGTCTACAAAACTAACAAAGCAGGGAAATCACCTTTTTATCACTACAAGATAAAAATAGAAAAAAGGTTTCAAGAGTTTTCCACCTCTGTAGGACAAACTAGTCCAATTTTATTCAGTTTATATTCAGCAGTTTTAGATTTAAGTTCGAATAAAAGAGTGAAACTTCCCTTTTTTCACGTTGACAAGCAGAATTAAGGTTTAACCGATGAGAATCTGTGTTTTAAAGAGGATTTAATCTCTGTTTAACTCCAGTCTGCAGCTTCTCTTCACTTTTCTCTGTAGCACCGGATTTAAAGCGAACTCCAGCGTCGTCCGGTTATAACGGTAAACCAGCAGCTAACGGGCTGAACAGGAAGACGGACCGACCCAGGAGGAGAACTACAGGAGTACGTGTCTGGTACCACAGTGAAGTACTCCGACACGCAGTAGTACTACACAGAAAACTTTCCGGAGAAAGTAGAGGCACAAAGTTCGTCCGGTCCGGTCCGGCTCGGCTCGGCTCGGCTCGCCCCCCCCCCGCCCGCTCTGCCTCTTTCTGACCGGACTCACGGGGGTTTTGTTCCCGCACGAGACACGCAGAAAAACCCGCTAACGGACCGACAAACGGAACCCAACCGACACCCGCCGCTAAAACCAGCGGAACACTGCGCGAAGTTTGGCGGAAACTTTGAGAACTTTTCTGCCTGCTTCGCCGCAAAGACACGGACCCGCACAAACCGGGACTCGCAGACCCACACCGAGCCGGGAAACGGCCGGTAACACCGCACAGAGGTCCGGTAGGAACAACCGGGGGAGGACTTACATGTAGCGGCGGACGGTTCTTCTTCTTCTTCTTCTCCTCTTTGTGAAGCTGCGGCGCTGTGATGATGCAGAGCGGAGGCCACGCCCACCGATAAGCCGGGGCGGGGCTGCACGCAGGGGGCGTGGCGTAACAAGGAAGTGTTTTGATTTATTTTTTCATCATTTATTTTTTTATTTATGTATGTAAGTGTCGCAACAGTGTGTGGGCTTTAAAAAGCCACAGTGGGACATAAATCAGTTTATAATTACACTGCAGAGACCTGCCCACATTTTACTGAATCCTCCTAAAGTAAAGATTTAAGGGTCTCATATGACGAAATCCCACTTTTACCGTGTTTGGAATGATGTATAAACTCATAAAAATAAAAGCTGTGAGAGTATGAAGATGTTTGCTGCTGCCGCTCCTCTATCGGATGTCCTCCCAGCTTTAAGATAAGATAAGACTGAACTTTAGCAGTCATGAAGGAACACAAAAACTACATGAGAATTAACTCAGAGCAGAGTAGAAAGAGAAAAGATATAAGCACAATAAAATAAATAGTAGTTTTTGAAATGATTCTGAGGTAGTAAAGTAATATGACACATGATTACACTGTATACTTGGATGTTTATTTTTCCTACAACAATGCACATCTTACTTTTTATGCTTTTTTTTAACTTATATTTATATCATTAGGACATATTTTTCTACCTTTGTTTATCTATGTATCTTTTGTACTGGATGCTGTAACATAAGCAGTTTCCCCTCAGGAATCAATAAAAGTATTTCTGTTTTATGATTCTGAATTTGAGAATCACACACAATGATTAAACAAAATATTGCAAATGAAACTGAAGTATTACACACGATAATTAAATAGTGTACATACAGTTGAAATATTACACATGAGAATTAAAAGCTGCACGTCTAAAAATAAATATTGCATCTTACTTTTACATATTGTGCATGGAAATTAAATACAAGCCAGTCAGGGTTTTATTTTGTAGTTTGCACACAGAGACATTCTGAGTAACAGCGATATTCTTGCAATGTGTTTTTTGTTTTGTTTTTTTATTTGCAATGATCACATGATATATTTTACTTAAAATTTATTATCAGCATCAGCCTGACTTATATGTGCTCTAAAAAAGACAAAACCAAACAAAACAAACCTGTAAAACTGATGAAAACAACAACAAATATCTGTAAAAGCTGCAAAACAAATACTAATAATTTTGATGTGGATGTTATTTACAGTTTTAGCCTGTTTATTGTTAATTTCTTTGTTCATTTAACTATTATGTGTGATTTAGCAAAACTGGGAACATCTGAATAATAACCTAAAATTGCATATTCATTTCTTACTGTCATTTAAAAAAAATACTTTTAAGCAACATTAATTGTTAAAATTGCAGAGAACAGCAATTAAGGAACAGAACAGTTCCTATAGCTGCTGTTTTATAGCTTTCAGTTAAATACATAACCTGTTGAAGGTGCTCAGAAATGTTCTTTAACCTTCCTCCTGTCTTCAGGTCAACACCGACCCGTTCTTAGGTTTTAAATGCATAAAAAAACACATAAATTTGTTTGTCAAGGCGTTTTGACTTTGCGAGGAGCCTCTATTTCAACAACAACAACAAAAAAATTGTTTACCACTAAATTATAAAATGCTCTGGTTCAAATTATGACTTTTGTGTTGTAATGGTGGGTTTGGACCCAGTTATAAAAATAAGATTATAAAGCAGTAATTAGAGCCAAAACTGAAATCATACGTGCTCTGACAGCAGCTCCTCTCCCAATCATGTGAGCTTTAGGGGATTCTCACTTTGCCTTGTTTTCCCATTAACCTGCACAAAAACAGAACAATTAATCCAAACATATCCAGACATGTGAGCTCAGTTCAGTACAGAGTTGGTGACTTGAAGAGTGCATCCAGGGGTATATTGACAACAAAAGGCCCAGAGGCCCACAGCAAAAATATTAAGACCAGTATTTTCATGGATAAGGAAACATAACAAGGTAACCAAGAGATGAGAAACAGACTGGATGATAGAAAATAGTTTTTAGTGTATTTTACAGCTGATTTAAGACACGGGCGAAAACCGACCCGTTAACACAAGAGACGGTCGTCTATACAGAACATTTAAAACAACAATTCTTTCATTTAAATACATTATAATTGCAAATTAGGGTTTAGACCCTGTAGCATTATTTTAGTGCAACTTTCCCTGAGTAGTTTATTTATTAAAGGGTTTAAAACTCTACAAAAATGATATAAAATACTACTTTACTGGACTATAATGGATATTAAGAGTGAGATCCTATAATGTTTTTAATTAGGGAGAATAAAATGATGCATTGTAAAGTTTTGACCGACAGGAATCTAGATGAGGCTATGTTGGAGTTACTGTGTGTGTGTGTGTGTGTGTGTGTGTGTGTGTGTGTGTGTGTGTGTGTGTGTGTGTGTGTGTGTGTGTGTGTGTGTGTGTGTGTGTGTGTGTGTCCAACACGACAAGAACAGGAAGAAAAACTGTGAAACCGCGAAGCATGTGCAGATAATTAAAAACACCAAGCTGTCGATCAGCTGAATGATCCGGATCATAAACCTGAACTGGCTCCATGAATCACAGTGTGATGTCACAACGTTCATGTCTGTGGTTCCTGGTTTTCATAGTTTGAGTTTCTGTTGGTTAGAGGCTGTTTTTTAAGCTGCAGGTCAAAATAAGTCAGTCAGATAGTCAGCAGAGCATTTCTGTTTATTTTACGTTTGTTTTAGGACTGCATTTGAAGGAAGACGTTGTTTTTCTATTAGAGAATTCAAGGCTGCTCTTTTCTAGCAGACGACTGGAACCGTTAGTGGTTAAAATGCTGCTGATGTTTGCAGCTGACTCATCCTGAAACCCTGATGTTTACACACGTGATATTTATATACACGTGATTTATTATATGTAGACAGAACTCACAAAATTAATTGAGATTTGTCCTAATAAACTATTATATATATGTTATAATGCATATTAAAATGACACATCTTCACCTTCATACACTGGAGAAAGACACTGTCCAAATGTAGTTTAAAAATAGATTTAAACATAAATTTATACATTTATCTTAAATTAAATAATATAATTTAAATTATATATACAGCGGGGAAAATAAGTATTGAACACGTCAACATTTCTCTCAAAAAACATATTTCTAATCGAGCTATTGACATGAAATTTTCACCAGATGTCGGCATCAACCCAAGTAATGCACACATACAAAGAAATCCAAACATTTATGTCCATAAATTAAGTTATGTGTAATAAAGTGAAATGGCACAGGGAATAAGTATTGAACACATGAAGAAAAGGAGGGGTAAAAAGGTCTGGAAAGCCAAGAAAGCAGCTGGAGTTTGTCAGTATTTAGAAGGTTAACCTGTCCCCTATTAGTGCAAAGTAATATCAGCTGGTTTAGTCCTGATTAATGCCTTTTAAAAAGGTTTCTCACCAGCAAGGTGTTAGACAAGAAGCATTGCATGATGGGTAAAAGCAAAGAGCTGTCCAAAGACCTACGCAGCCTTATTGTTGCAAAACACACTGAAGGCATTGGTTACAGGCGCATTTCTAAACTTCTGAAAGTTCCAGTGAGTACCATTGGGGCCATCATCCGGAAGTGGAAAGAACACGGCATTACCATAAACCAGCCACGGCCAGGTGCTCCTCGCAAGATTTCAGACAGAGGAGTCAAAACAATCATCAGAAGGGTTCTCCAACAGCCCAGGACCACTCGTGGAGAGCTTCAGAAAGACCTGGAATCAGCAGGTACCGTTGTTTCAAAGAAAACAATAAGTAATGCACTCAACCGCCATGGCCTCCATGCACGCACACCACGCAAGACTCCATTTTTGAAGAGGAAGCATGTTGAAGCTCGTTTGGAGTTTGCGACACAACATTTGGATAAACCCATGACATTCTGGGAGAACATACTCTGGTCAGATGAGACCAAAATTGAACTCTTCGGATGTCATAAGACACAACATGTTTGGAGGAAAAATGGCACTGCACATCACCCCCAAAACACCATACCAACAGTCAAGTTTGGAGGTGGGAGCATCATGGCGTGGGGCTGTTTTTCAGCATGTGGTACTGGTAGACTTCATATCATTGAAGGAATAATGACTGGAGAAAAGTATCGAGACATTCTTGATCAGAATCTGCTGTCATCTGCCAGGCTGCTGAAGATGAAAAGAGGGTGGATCTTTCAGCAAGACAACGATCCCAAGCACACAGCCAAGGTAACACTCAACTGGTTGAAGAAAAAGAAAATAAAGCTGCTAGAATGGCCCAGTCAATCACCAGACTTGAATCCAATTGAAAATCTTTGGAAAGAACTGAAGATCCGGGTTCACAGAAGAGACCCCCGGAACCTTGAAGATTTGAAGGCAGTTTGTGTGGATGAATGGGCCAAAATCACACCTGAGCAATGTATTCGACTGGTTTCTCCATACAGGAGGCGTCTTGAGGCTGTAATCACCAACAAAGGTTTTTGCACTAAGTATTAAATAAATTTCAGTACGCGTGTTCAATACTTATTCCCTGTGCCATTTCACTTTATTACACATAACTTAATTTATGGACATAAATGTTTGGATTTCTTTGTATGTGTGCATTACTTGGGTTGATGCCGACATCTGGTGAAAATTTCATGTCAATAGCTCGATTAGAAATATGTTTTTTGAGAGAAATGTTGACGTGTTCAATACTTATTTTCCCCGCTGTATATATTATGAATAATAAAATAATTTAGTAAATAAATAATATAAATAAATATAAAAATAAATATTACATTTTAAATTATATAATATATGTTTCACATAAATTTAAAAATAAATACATTTTAAAAACTATTTTAACTATAATTATTTGAATGATTTACTATTTTTACTACTTTTACTATTTATTATTAATTTACAGATTTTCCCTGTTTTGTTAGATATGAAGATAATATCTAGAAAAATAAAAAATCAACTATTAATTTATTTTCATTAATTACTTAACCCTAAAAAAAAGAACATTATGTCCACATCAAACATTTATATTTTCACAAATAGTAATTCATTCTCTCATAAAGTTTGACTGTCTAATTACACTTATTTTCACTGTATTTCAATCAGCCAAAACATAATTATTTAACAGATATTTGCTGTCATTTTACAGATTTTGCCTGTCTTGTTAAATTTCAGATATTAACAAGTAAAATCTACGTTTAACCCTAAAAAAACAAGAAATAACTACATATATTTTCCAAATATCTGTATTTTAACAAATATTAATACTTTTTACAATGTTTTACTTTATAATAACTCCATTTTGCTGTTTTAAAATGATTATTATTTTACAGACATTTGCTGATATGTGAAAGGAAAATTATTTCTAATAAAGATAGAAAAACTGTAAATAAAAATCTCACAGATCTTGCCTGTTTTGTTAAATTTCGTACAACATTCAGTAAATAAAAAAGTTTACATGTTACCTGTATAAACCAGACCAAAACTATAAATAATGTTCTCATCAAGCATCTTTATTTTTATAAACACTCATGTGAAACCATAACAGGTTTTACTGCATTAAATCAGTCAAGAAAATCTTGTTAATTTATAGATATTTTCCATTGTTTTACATTTTTACAGTTAATGAAAATTACAGTATTTCACTTTTTTTTTCTAGCACCCTTGCAGTCAGATTTTTTAAAACATTTTTTACAGTGTAGTTTATTATTAAGCTTATTCGTTGTAAAGTTTAGCATTTTTTTCTGTTTAAAGTAAACAACAAAGGTTTTATTTATCTCTAATGCATCATAGAAGAACTGTAAGTCTGCTGCCAACAAGAGCTTCTTCATCAAAACATTGTTTGGTGAATTAAATGTCAGATTATATCATAATTATTAGACCAAGAACAAAATGAACATATTCAAATGAACATTTTTGTCTTTCCAAAAGTCAAAAAGCCTGAAATTTTAAGTTTAAGATGAATAAAACCAACAAATATTTACATTTCAGATGCCAGAACCAGAGGATTTGAGGTGTTTTTTCTTTCTGATGGTGATTTAACTGTAGAGTGTTGGTTGATTTCTGGGTTAATAATGAAGCTGACTGGACTGTGACGATCCAACGGGGCCTAAAAGTAAAAGTTTGTGCCTCTTTTGGCCCTGAAGAGGTTAACCAGGTCACGCACATGGAACCAGAGCGGCATCACAGACGTTTTGAACCACAGGAAGATAAATCAGGGTGTTTTCGTGTCTGTTTAACCGCTGCAGAAGAAATGAGGAACACCATGTTTGGCAAATATAAAACTACTTTCATTTACATTTCCTAAAGATAAACTTCCCCAAAACAGAGCTGGTGAAGCCACGGTGCTGGAAAAAGAATGACAAAAGAAGTTATGTTAAAAAAAGGTTTAATCAAGGCTGCTCACTGGCACGCAGCTTTTAGATCATATGTGAGAGAATGTAAATAAAGCAGGGATCTGTGGACGTCCTGGATGGAAATGAATTCATTACCTGACAAACCGAACATGTTAAAGCCTCAGAGCTCAGCTGGGAGACACCTGTTGTCTGTTTCTGAGGACGGGAGGTGAGATGAGCCTCCAGCGGAGACACGAAGCTTCAAACAGGTCGGTTTCTGTGGTTTTGGTGCTGCAGTGCATTCTGGGACGGGCTCCAGATAGAAAGGGCATCTGAGAGTTGATCTGATAGTGACGTCTGCAAAATGTCAGAGTCGACCGAGACACGAGGCTGAATGAATAAATGTAAGTGGCAGAGACAGATAAGAGACGCTGAGGCGGCTCCTCCACCTTTTCTCTGGATTCATTTGGTTAAAAAAACTAGATAACAAACCACCAGAGACACACTGACGTCACAGAGGCATCTTATTTATAACACATAAATATATAGTTTTACACACCAAACGTTTACACACACATGTAAAGTCCATGTATATCATGGCAATGTTGAGTTTCCAACGACTCCTATAACTGACTTTTCTATGATGGAGTCATTTAAACTCAGGTGTCTTGTCACAAAAACAAATCATGCATTTTGGTTCTTTCATAGATTTATTACCTCCACCAAGGAGGTTATGTGACGGCCGGCGTTGGTTGGTTTGTTTGTTTGTGTTCAAAATGATTCGAAAACTCATTTACAGATTTGGATGAAATTTTCAGGAAATGTATAAAATGGGACAAGGAACAAATGATGACATTCTGGGACTGATCCGGATCACCGTCTGGATCCAGGATTGGTTTTTAATGTAAGTGTAACCAGGTGGACAATTAAATGTGGTTTACGCTAAAAGCCACCAGAGGGCACTCTTGTTTTTGGGGTAACCCCCTCTGACCACATGACATTTTGGGTCTCCATGCGACAGACAGTGACAGTGACGGAGTTCTCTTTCCTTCCTGAGCGACATACGCACGGTTGGGCCGGCATTCTTATCTCCGGTTGTCTAAGAAGCTGGGAGGCTGTTAGGAGCTGCTGCGCTAGAGGCCGCGCCTGTTCATTAGGTCGGATGAGGTGAAGGCCGCATTGTCAGTAGGACATTTGAACTGTCTGTAATTACATTTGTATCTGTAACGTTCCATAGAAAATATGTGAATTGGGAGATTGTGTTGGGGGTGGACTGAAGCTCCTTGGTGGAGGTATGAGCTCTCTGAGGGCTTTTCTAGTTATAGATGATTTGGAAATATGACTAAAACTACTCGGTCAAAAATACACATATGGCAACTTCAGTTATCAATTTTGATCATGTAAAAAGCTGTATTAATCAAATTTTCTGACTTCTGATTCCAGTTGACTACAGCTGCTGACTCCTCTGAGCCAATTTAAATAGGACCCATTTGATCCACTCATTAAAATCAGCCACAAACACTACAGCGGAGAAGTCTAAGAAACAGAGTACAGATATGAAAAAGCAAATCATCAACTTGAACAAGTCAAGAAAGTCACTTGTTGCCATTTCAAAGCAGCTTCAGGTCCTAGAATCACCTGTTTGTAGTATAAAGTTCATGGTCCAGGTGTGTTGCTGCCACCATCAGGAAGGAAACACAAACTACCACCTGCTGCTGAGAGACACCTGGTCAGGATGGTCCAGAGTCCACCAGGAACCAGCAGAAAGCAGGTCTGGATGAACCAGAAGCTGCTGGAACACAGCTGTCAGTGTCCACAGGGTTGGACATCAACATGAGCTGAGAGGCTCCATGAAGAAGGAAGTTCTTCCTCTAGAAGCAGAACCTTGAAGCTCCACTGATCACATGGACAAAGAAAAGGCCTTCTGGAGGAAAGTTCTGAGGTCAGATGGAACAAAGACTGAGGAGAGAAGGTGAGGCCTTCAACCCCAACAACACCAGACCTACCATCCAGCATGGAGGTGGCAGCATCATGCTCTGTGGAACTGGAGCTTCACATAAAGTCAATGGAACAATGAAGGAGGAGGATTAGAACCTAAAACCATCAGCAGAAGGTTGATCTGGGACACAGCTGGATGTTTCAACAACACAATGAGTCCAAACACATCAAAGTGGCAAAGAAATGGTTCCATCAGGCTGGAATGAAGGTTCTAGACTGGTCCCCCCAAAGTCCTGACTTAGACCATCAACAACCTGTGGACTGATGAAGAAACCAGTCTGAGTCATGGAGACAACACATTTAGTTGGACTGAACCAGTTCTGTCCAGAAGAGTCGAGGATGAATCAGAAGCTGTGTCTCAGGCGGTAGAGTTGGTTGTCAACCGACCGCAACAAATTTCAATAAAACAAGAACAAAAAGCTACAAGAGATGGAGTCTGGATCTGATGTCAGGAATCAATAAAGCTGTTTGATCCGAGGTCATCAGGGGTCACAGGTTAGAGGACAACATCTCACTGAACAGATGTTCGTTGTTGCTCTGTGAGCTGTCGCTGTTTGTTCTGAAACCTCCGTAGTTCCTCTTTCAGCTGCTGTGTGGAGTTTCTGGCTGCTGTCGGAGGAGTTCAGGTCAGGGTGAACTCTTATCTTCATGTCACTTGTGGACACTCTGCATTCTTTCCTCGTTACAAACAGGATCTCTCCCACATTCACATGATGAAACTCAAAGCAAATGTTCTGCCCTGAAGCTTTACAAAGCACAAAATGTTCCTTTTAATGTTGTCAAAAATGTTTATTATTGCAATTACAGTCAAACCGACCGCCGTGACGATAAAATGTGCTTTAATTAATTATTAATGAAATAGGGATCATGGAATGCAGCAACAGGGAATCCTGCTCCAACCCTGCAACTTCTTAAAAAGCAGATTTTTTCCATCGCCCCTGTGTAAAAGACAATCTTTTTATTTTCTAACATAAACTTTGCAAAACAAAATGAAAATTGACACTTTGATGTCTCTGTTGACTAAGTTGTGCTGTTAAAAAACGAATCAAATGACATTATTAAGGTCTTTATGCTAAAATCCTCTGAACTCCAAACAATTGCTGGGCATTTTTCCTCACTGTGGTTCTTTTTTAGAAACTTAGTTGTCCCCAGGAGCCAATTCAACTTTCACAGAAGGTCAGCAGGATCAGCCACAGTGCAGCGTCCACCGACCTTCCGATCGTCAGCCCAGGGCTTAAACCGCTGCGCCACCACTGCCCAAAACACCAAGTATCCCTGACTGCAGTGTGCAGTTCTGGGCGGAGCTCAATGTTGCTCAACGTCGTCATGCTATTGGCTGAATCTAACATTTGACTCCGCCCACAGAATTTGACTCCGCCCACGGGGACATTGCCTCCATGTAAAGACGATTGCCGTCTTCTGCTCCTGGCATAGTCACAAACCTGTATTTGGTCCTGTATTTGTTTCCACTCTGAATTGCATTAGATACAGACGTTCCTGAAGGGTGAGGGTTAGATTGAGGGTTACATTACCACCAAACTGCTGCAAAATGAAGTAAAGTCGTATGTAATAAGACTGAATGCGATTGGTTTATGGAACGTTGAGATGGGTGGAGTCAAACATTGAGCTCCGCCCCAACTGCACACTGCAGTCTGGGGCTTCTCCAAACCGCTGCCCATTTTCACTGCAATCTAAAGTCCTGAACCTCTATGGAAACAGAACAACCATGAATATAAGGAGAGAAAACCCAGACTTGTCTTCTGTCAGTACGGCACAGTTAGAATGACAGAAATCAGAAAACAAAAGTAGAGTTTCTTTCATTATTTATTTTAGAAATACTTTCAAAAACCTGGAATCGACAAGTGGAACATTTTTCCAAGTGTCCATGTGTGTCATCAATACTAAAAAAAAACATTGAGGCGCCACATATTCTAGATATTTCACTATTTATGTTTTTTTTCTTATTAGTTTTATCAGTTTACTAACATCTCCTGCCTGCAGTTCAGCTAAAAACTCTGAATTTTTGTCACGTGACTGTTGGTCACAGCTGAGTCACTGATAGCTTCACGGTTTCGATGAAGACTTCAGAATTTTTTATTTTTTGCAGAATCTGATTTGAGCAAATTATTTATTTTTGGTGATTTTTTTTTTAAACGAGACACGCAGACTAAAGTTACTTTCCAGACAGAACGGCGTAGACTAGCAGTTTAAGGACCCTTGAAAGGTTTGAAATCAGATTATTCTTTTTGTTTTTATAGTTTCTGGCTGCTAAATGTTGTCATTTTGCTTATTTAATAAATAAAAAACACACCTTTCAAACTGGTCCTCGGGTTCTGGAGTGCTCAGACGGTTAAATTAATTTTCTCCCGCCATCATTACCCCATATAATAGTCTGTTTATTTATTAGCTTGTAAACTTTGTGAAGTGTCACCTCAAAACAAACAAACAAACAAACAAACAACAGGACAGAAGCGGGCGAGTCACAGAGTTTATTTTTCATTTCGAACGGTAACATACGATTAATGATCTACTGCAGCATGAGGATATTACAGGCAGAGTAACGGCATCGTCAGGTCCTTTAGGTTAGTAGCACACATGTTTGTTAGCACTGATTCACACTGCAGGTAAAAGCAGCAGCATCGCCTCACACCGAGATGCTAAACGCCTACAATCACATTGTGTTCAACAACATCCGAGTTACACTGACACGGAAAAAAAAAAGATAAACAATCAGCAACGTGGATATTATGATATTTAGGTTAAAGAGGCTCAGCGGCTAACTGTAAAACTGTTTAATGAAACGTAGAAATGGACAGAATATATGCAGCAAATACACCGAGATGATAATAATAATAAAAAAAAGGTCGCATGCATCGTTGGTTAAACATTAAAACGATATAAAATGAAGTGGCTTTGTCCTGAGTGTCACAGATGGAGCAGCCAGCAGGGGGCAGCAGAGGCACCGATCGCCCTCTACAGGACAGCTGCTGAACTGCAGGAAGGCAGCGGAGAGGACTTATTTATTTATTCATTTATTCATTCATTTATTCATTCATGTCGGCTGCAGGGTCTGAAACGGGACACGAGCTGAGCAGAAGGAAGACCTATGAAGAAAGCTAGTCAGGCTTTCTTTGAGTTAGCTGGATTAATAAAACCTAAAACCCATTCAGAGATATGTCTTCATGTAAACGTCGACATTCAGTTCTGAGGATGTCCACTAATGACGGAGAAATTAGGAGACAGTCTTTGAGTTTTTGAGTACCTTTGAGCACATTTGGACGACTTCTAACTAGTTTAGACACATTTTGAGTCATTTTGGACGAATTTTAACTGAACTGACTCATTCTGGGAAACCTTGAGTCATCCTCGGCCACGTTTTGAGTCACTGCGTTCATGTGTTGAGTCATTTTGGACAAGTTTGGCCAAATTTTGAGTCATTTTGAACAAATCTTTGGGCATTTTCGACGACTTTGAACTTAATTTGGTCAAATTGTGAGTAACTCTGTTGTTGAGTCAATGTTAAGTCATTTCTGGATGAAGTTTGAGTCATTTTGACCACGTTTGGACAATTTCTAACTCATTTTGGACAGGTTTTGAGCCATTGTGGACACGTTTTGCATAATTTTGTGGCAAGTATGAACACATTTTGAGTCATTATATGCAAATTTGAGTATTTTGGACATTATTTTGACCAATTTTAAGTAACTTTGGACTAATCTTGATTCAATTTAAACATATTTCTCACAGTTTGTACAGATTTTGAGTCATTTTGGACGAGTTTTGAGTCCTTTTAAAACACATTTCGACAACTTCTAACTAATTTTAAACAAAGTTTTAAGCCACCTTAAACACATTTTGAGGCATTTTGGACGAATCTAACTAAATCTAAATCTAAACTGAACTGGAAAACCTTGAGTCATTTCTGGACATGTTTTGAGTCACTGTCTTCATGTATTGAGTCATTTTGGACAAGTTTGGACACATTTTGAGTCATTATGGACAAATTTTACGTGATTTTGATTTTTTTTTTACTCATTTTGACCAATTTTTGACTTATTTTGAAAAAAATCTTTAAGCATTTTGGACAAGTTTGAACTTATTTTGGTCAAATTGTGAGTAACACTGTCGTTGAGTCAATGGTAGGTCGTTTCTGGACAGGTTTCGAGACATTGTGTTCACATTTTGAGTCATTTTGGACAAGTTTTCACCAAGTTCAAGTCTTTATGGACATTTTTAGCTAATTATGGGAAAGTTTGACTCATTCTAAACAACTATCAGACACTATTGGATGAAGTTTGAGTCATTTTGACCATGTTTTAGCAATCTCTGACTCATTTTGGACAACTTTTGAGCCATTGTGGACACGTTTTGCATAATTTTGTGGTAAGTATGGGCATAATTTGAGTCATTATATGCAAATTTGAGTATTTTGGACATTATTTTGACCAATTTTAAGTCATTTTGGACTAATCTTGATTCAATTTTAACAGATTTCTAACAGTTTGTACAGATTTTGAGT
Source organism: Dascyllus trimaculatus (assembly GCA_024666655.1). NCBI lineage: Eukaryota > Metazoa > Chordata > Actinopteri > Pomacentridae > Dascyllus > Dascyllus trimaculatus. Next base: position 34,388,709 of record CM045450.1, read on the forward strand.
CACTTTGGATGACTTTTGACTCCTTTTAAAACACATTTGGACAACTTCTAACTAATTTTAGACAAAGTTTCGAGCCATTTTGGATGAACTGTCACCTAATTGAGTAATTTTGGAAAACCTTGAGTCACTTTCCACTATGTTTTGAGTCACTATGTTTGTGTGTTGAGTCATTTTGGCCAAGTCTGGACACGCCGAGTCATTATGGATGGATTTAAACTTCACTGAGTGCTTTTGGGAACCATTTTCGGCCTCGTTTTGAGTGAACGTGTGCAAGTGTTGAGTCATTGAGAAGCCAAACAAACTTATCTTGGTGTCATCTGACCGAAGAATGTGCTGCCAACATTCATCAGGCTTCTTATTGCGTTTTTTTTTTTAAATCAATGTTTTATCTGGGAGTTTCGCTCTGAGCAGCAGCAGGTTGTTTTTCCTGTCCTGATGATGTTATGAAGTTTCTACTGTGGAGCCTGAATTTACAACTTCGTCCTTCTAAAGTCTTTCTTTCTGATCGTTCATAAGAAGAAAAACTCTCCTGTTCAACTTATAGTAATACAGTTATTCATTAGGAGGTGATACAAGTTAGAGTTACTGGACACTACCTGACGTTACACTCCTGTTGTAGACCTTGGATTCATATCAGAGTTCATCTGTGCATGTGGAAACTGCAGTAGACATACAGAACGTCGGAGCAGCAGACTCTGTTTTTCTTTACATTTTGTAACAATAATGGCGAAAATATACTCTCTCTCATTTCTTAAATATTCTATAATTTGTGGAGATCCTTCTTTGACCTCCCCGGGGGTCCAAACCCCTACTTTGGGAACCACTTTACCAACCTGTAAACGCAGACGGTGCGGCTGTACGAGCGTTTAAATTGAGAATTTAATGCTGTAAAATCCTCTGATTTCATTTAAAGTGCCAAAAACAGTCGGAGTGAATTAAATCTGCACGACTTATCTAACATCGTTGCACCAATCTGTGATGCCGACTGATAAAATCTGCTGTGACGGCGTTGAGTTTTGACAAAACGGTGAACGGCAGCGTCCAAAATGTCATTTATTATTGGAATAAACTGCTCCACAACACAAACGTGGTTCCAGTTAGCAGACAGGTACGGAGCCCCTAAAGGGACACGGGCAGAAAAAATTAAAATGTAAGTTTCTCATGCTCACGAGATAATTCCCTGTTTGTACTGCAGGCGTTTAAAAATGATAATACAGGAAAGATATTCACAGATTCGGACTTCCAGCATCAATAACTCATTAGCGATACGTTGTCAAATCATAAACGATGCCTCTTTCCATCGTTGTCAGGTAGACAATGTGCTACAAGCCCAGCTTTATCAACAGTAGCCGTCTTTCAGGCTGCAGAAATAACACTGGTGTCTATGAGCAGCCGGCTGGGAGATGAGTGAACAGGGACCGTCTGCAAATTCCAATTTTGCAGACAGTATGATTTTTATATCTACATGTGTCTCAAACCAAGTGTTGTGGTCTGATCAACAGGAGCCAGTCGATGGCTGCAGTGATTCTGGTGACACTACAGTGTATCAGGGTGACGTTATTGAATATCTGTGTGGTGTCTCTCTACACTGTTGCAGAGGTTTTGTAATTTGCAGACGGTCCCTGGACACTCATCTCCCAGCCGGCTGCTCATAGACACCAGTGTTATTTCTGCAGCCTGAAAGACGGCTACTGTTGATAAAGCTGGGCTTGTAGCACATTGTCTACCTGACAACGATGGAAAGAGACATCGATTATGTTCTGACAACTTACCGCTAATGAGTTATTGATGTTGGAAGTTCACGTGAACACGAGAAACTTACATTTTAATTTTTTTCTGCCAGTGTCCCTTTAGGGGCTCCGTAGACAGGAGCTGATGGTGGTAAAAATATGGAACCAGGTTGAACTCTGAGGGCTTTTTCCTCCTATTTAATAAGATTTTATTGAATTAGATGACGTGTAGTCCTGAGATGAGAACGGCATTAAGAAATAAACCACAAAGAAGCTGAAAGTTGGTCGACTGAACTTCAAGAGAAGTAAAACCACCTTTTGCTTCTGGAGCATGAAGCCCTCCGATCACCACAGTTAGAACTCTACCTCCAACGTTAAACCACAGGAAAGAAAAAAAAACAGGTTCTGTTGTTTTTCTATATGAGCTGGTTCTATCACCTCTTACTGCTTCTAACACTCCAACACAAGCTGAGGGTTAAAAATAAGCTCAGATGTCAGAAAAAAAAAACAGCGTCTTTGTTCTCGAACCGGCAATATTTCAGATAAATGAGGTTTCTGTGTAGCACTGAGGACATTAACGTGGCACGTACTGGTACAAGTTTGCAGTAAACTGGTTTGTAACTGTAAAAAAAAACTTTGGTACGTCGAACAGGCGTCAACACAGAGGCGATAATGGGACCTGCAGCAGACTGGTTTAAGCATCTGAACCCCACCGAGCAGTTTTTCCTCACTGTTTGCTCATTTCTCACTGCAATATAAAATCCTGCACCTCTATGGAAACAGAACGACCATCGTCCAAAGGTGTCACCAGCACCGGAAAAGAATATTGGCTTCACATACGAGAGATATAAGCTTATTACGTCTGCCAAGGAGGTTATGTGATGGCCGGCGTTGGTTTGTTTGTTTGTTTGTGTGCAAAATAACTCGAAAACTCATGGACGGATTTGGATGAAATGTTTAGGAAATGTGTGAAATGGGACAAAGAACAAATGATGACATTTTGGGACTGATCCGGATCACCGTCTGGATCCAGGAATTTTTTTAATGTAAGTGTAACCAGGTGGACAATTAAATATGGTTTACTCTAAAAGCCACCAGAGGGCACTCTTGTTTTTGGGGTAACCCCCTCTGACCACATGACATTTTGGGTCTCCACGCGACAGACAGCGACAATGACGGAGTTCTCTTTCCTTCCTGAGCGACATACGCACGGTTGGGCCGGCATTCTTATCTCTGGTTGTCTAAGAAGCTGGGAGGCTGTTAGGAGCTGCCGCGCTATAGGCCGCGCCTGTTCATTAGGTCGGATGGGGTGAAGGCCGCATTGTTGGTAGGAAATTTGAACTGTATGTAATTACATTTGTATCTGTAACGTTCCATACAAAATATGTGAATTGGGAGATTGTGTTGGGGTGGACTGAAGCTCCTTGGTGGAGGTATGAACTCTCTGAGGGCTTTTCTAGTTTACATTTTTAATTGAAAACACAGCCTGCAGTTCAGCTGAAAACGCAGAATTTTTGTCACATGACTGTTGGTCACAGCTGAGTCACTGACGGCTTCACAGTTGCATCAAGGAGCTCAGAATTTTTTGTTTTTCACCGAATCTGATTTCAGCAAACGGTTTATTTTTGGCGAATTCTTGAAATGAGATAACACGACTTTCAAACCCGCCGGCAGGTTCTGGGGTTCACAGGTTTAAACCAGTTTCAGTCCATGATTTCCTCTCATGGTGACGCCTGGTGAAGCGTCACAGCGTGTTGACAGGAGGTAGAGTCAGAACGGACGCACCGAACTATTCTGCTGGAAACGCAGAAAAGCTTCAGGAAAAGGCTGCTGTGTGTTTACGGGCACTTTGCTGATGCTGCTTTCAGGAAAACGTTGTTAAAGTTTCAGCATTGTGTTGAGGACAGACGACTGTTTAAAAGGAGACACTGTTTTAAATGACAGAATAATATCGGATTAACATGTTCGAGCTGTTATACTTAGAAATATCATGTAGATTCATCTGGAGAAGGACGATAAGGGAGTAATGTGTGTTTTTTACAGGATGACGCAGCAGCAGGTTGCCGGGTAGTTGTCGGCGCTGACTTGGTTCTCGTTGCCGTAAACGTAGTAGACGTGAGTGTCGCCCTTCCACTTGTAGTTGACCTTGGTGATGGGAATCAGCTCCACCGTCTGCCTCTGAGGTCAAAGCAGAAGTTTAGCAGAGTTAATCAATCTCGCCATTATTTGGGTTCAACCCGGAAAGCCGATTTAATGGTTCAGCATCTCCAGAAATGAAACTACAGCCATGAAATGTGGCGAGAGCACAGACAGAACGGTTTCAGATCAGAACGACTGAATGGATCCAGCAGAGGACAAAATTTTTAATTATTGCGTCTTGAAAATGGAATAAAGTGCAAAATTTTTAATCGAGGCTGGTTTTGTAAGTGTATATCTATGGATGGATCCATGTTTACTACTATAAATACAGACTTTGGTCGACTTTTCACCAACTGTTGAGGCTCAAACATCAGTAGAACTACATGAACTTGTAATTTTGCACATCTAGTAACAACATATAAACAACACTGAAACAACAAAAATGAGACGACAGGAGAAAAGTAAGACACAAAATACAAGGAAATAACACAAAACTGTCCCAAAGAGACATGAAAACAACAAAAACAAAACACAAAAAAACAAAAACAAGACACAAAATGAGACAAAAAACAAAACATAAAACACAATAAAAGACAAATAACAAGACACAACATGACTTCAGAGACAAAACTGTCTCAAAGACACACAAAACTACAAAAACGAGACACAAAAGGTTTAAAACAAGACACAAAATATGAAAAATGAGACATAAAACAAAAGAAATAACACAAAACTGTCCCAAAGAGACATGAAAACAACAAAAACAAGACACAAAACAACTAAAACAAAACACAAAACGAGACAAAAAACAAAACACAACATGACCTCAAAGAGACAAAACTGTCTCAAAGACACACAAAACTACAAAAACGAGACACAAAACAACAAAACTGAGACACCAAAGGTTAAAAACACGACACAAAATACGAAAAATGAGACACAAAACGAAAGAAATAACAAAACTGTCCCGAAGAGACATGAAAACAACAAAAACAAGACACAAAACAACGAAAAACAAAACACAAAATGACCTCAAAGAGACAAACTGTCCCCAAAGACACACAAAACTACAAAAACGAGACACAAAACTTTAAAAACAAGACAAAATATGAAAAAATGAGACATAAAACCAAAGAAGTAACACAAAACTGTCCCAAAGAGACATGAAAACAACAAAAAACAAGACACAAAACGAGACAAATACAAGACACAACGTGACCTCAGAGAAAAAACTGTCCCCTAAGACACACAAAACTACAGAAATGAGACACAAAACAACAAAAATGAGACAAAAAGGTTAAAAACAAGACACAAAATATGAAAAATGAGACATAAAACGAAAGAAATAACACAAAACTGTCCCAAAGAGACGTGAAAACAATAAAAACACGACACAAAACAACCAAAACGAGAAATAAAATGTCAAAATCAATACAAAAAGACACAAACGACACATGTAGGACCACAAACTTGTGACTTGGCACTCAGTTCAGACCCTCATACCTACCAGGGATCATTAATTTAACAAACACATCCAACAAGTGGAACTTTGATTTCCACACGTCTGATTCTGCTGATGTTGGAGCCTCAACAGTCGATGAAATGTCCACCAGAGTCTGTATTTATAGCAGAAACATGGATCCATCCATACATAAACACACTTATAGGAACCTTCTGCATTTTTTCCACTTTTAAGGACCAATAATTAGAAACTTGTCCTCTGCTGGATTCATTCAGTCGTTTATGATCGACTGGAAACTATTCAGTCTGTGTCTTTATCAAACCTCACGGCTGTTAGTCTAATTTCTGGAGATGTTGAACCTTTAAAATGTCTTCTCAGGAGTTTTTGAGGGTAAAAATAGAGAAATTCTCAAAGTCTCAAAATTCTGTTAAATATTTTACAGAACTTAGTTTTGGGTCCTAAATAACAACTAAGTAACAGAATCTGAAGCGATGCAGCGACGAGTTTCCTGTTGTCTATCAGCTGAGCGCCCCCTGCTGGACGCCTGAAGGCTTCTATTAGTATTATCTTCTGTTGAAAGACTCAGTTAAGTCCTTTTCTATCAGTGTGGTCTCAGTTTCCCCTCCTTCCAGACTCCCTGTGTTTCATTTTTCCGTCCTACCTGCTGCAGGATCCTGGAGCTCTGGGCGAACTGGGCCAGGTGCTCCTTGATGAGGCGCTCGGACGCCTCGGAGATGGCCGGGTTCGGGAATCCAAGCAGCGGGTAGAGCTGAGGGGACACGGACGGACAGAGAAACACTCAGAGCTGACAGAAAAACAGACGAGTAACAGCAGCAGCGTCCGCTATTCACCACAACAGCTGCTCTGCTGCCACCTGGAGGACAGACTCCACCTCTGCTACACCTGCACAGGTGAGCTCCTGTTTAAGATCCCAATGTCGCCTTTAACCCAGAAGAACCCAGACACATGATGCTGGATATAAAACAGACTAGATGGACGACATAGAACACAGACTTTTTGTTAAAATAAATCGCCAAAGAAATTCAACTTTCAACTCATTTTTTTCAGATTCTCTTTTATTCTATTATTTACGGTAATATAACTCTATTACATCACACAGAGGACATATCTGTGTGTGTGTGTGTGTGTGTGTGTGTGTGTGTACCTGGTACTGGTTGTTCTTGAACAGCTCCTTCCCACTGACTGAGCGAAGATCGTCGACCTTCAGGCCGGAGTTCTGCTCGACCACGTGATCGGCCACATGGTTGGTCCTGGAAACACACACACACACTGTTTACATGCAGCATACAAAACACACACTCTAATACACACTCTATGTAAACATATGGTACACACTCCTGTGAAATCCAGTATAATCCTTAAGTAGAATAGAGACGTACCTAATAAAGTGACCAGTGTCTTTATTTACATGTATATATACAATATTTTCATCAGTATTAAACCAAACAACTCAAAAACTTTTAATCCACATCGTGTGATTTTCTCTTTATTCAACAGGGGGCGCCACTCATCCACTAAACCAGTAGAGGTTTATACTGGTTATAGAATCACACTGTCAAGGACCCCTGGAACCATCTGAAGCTTCTCAAGGACCCCCAGAAATCCCTCCAGCAGCCCCTCAGGGACCACTATAACATCTTCAGTCACTCATAGAACATCTTCAAGGACCATTTAAACCCTCACAAACCCCTCAACAACCACTGGAACATCTTTAACGACCATTTGAATACTCAGAAACCCACCAGAAACTCCTCAAGGACCACTGGAGCATCTTCAAGGACCATTTGAACCCTCAGAAACCCCCCACAAACCCCTCAAGGACCACTGGAGCATCTTCAAGGACCAGCTGAACCCTCAGAAACCCCTTAAGGACCACTGGAGCATCTTCAAGAACCACGGTGAAAGCTCAGAAACCCCCCAGCAACCCCTCAAAGACCACTGGAGCATCTTCAAGGACCATTTGAACCCTCACAAACCCACCAGAACCCCCTCAAGGACCACTGGAACATCTTCAAGGACCATTTGAACCCTCACAAACCCACCAGAACCCCCTCAAGGACCACTGGAACATCTCCAAGGACCATGTTGAAAGCTCAGAAACCCACCAGAAACCCCTCAAGGACCACTGGAGCATCTTCAAGGTCCAGCTGTACCCTCAGAAACCCCCAGCAACCCCTCAAGGACCACTGGAACATTTTCAATGACCATTTGAACCCTCAGAAGCCCACCAGAAACCCCTCAAGGACCACTGGAACATCTTCAAGGTCGAGCTGAACCCTCAGAAGCCCACCAGAAACCCCTCAAGGACCACTGGAACATCTTCAAGGACCATTTGAACCCTCACAAACCCACCAGAAACCCCTCAAGGACCACTGGAACATCTTCAAGGACCATTTGAACCCTCACAAACCCACCAGCAACCCCTCAAGGACCACTGGAGCATCTTCAAGGTCCAGCTGAACCCTCAGAAACCCCCAGCAACCCCTCAAGGACCACTGGAACATTTTCAATGACCATTTGAACCCTCAGAAGCCCACCAGAAACCCCTCAAGGACCACTGGAACATCTTCAAGGACCATTTGAACCCTCACAAACCCACCAGAAACCCCTCAAGGACCACTGGAACATCTTCAAGGACCATTTGAACCCTCACAAACCCACCAGCAACCCCTCAAGGACCACTGGAGCATCTTCAAGGACCATTTGAATCCTCAGACAAAGACTGCATACTTTCATTCTACTAGGTTCTGGGGTCAAAATATGGATATATGAAATATGAGTTGTAAAACTTCCTCAAGGACCATTTGAACCTTCCCAGTGACTCCAAGGATCAAGGACCCCTGGAGGTCTAATTTAAGAGCTTGAATTGAAGTCCACTGAATCCCCTCTGAGGGTCCCTGAAGGCACCACAGTATCAGTACTCACCACTCCACTTTGAGCTGGATGTAGGTCAGCAGTTGTCGTTTTCCCTTACATGTGTCGCAGTCCTTCGTTCCTCGCCAATCACACACGGTGCACCTAAACACACACACACACACACACACACACACACACACACACGTGTCAGACATATGACACACATGTCTGGCATTCTTCAAAGGTCTGATCCGAGTCGTAATTTAAAGGGACACAAGGCTGTTTCTACATTAACTCTGAATGCTGCTGACATGACTTCCTGCACAGGGTTTTACAAAATATATTGTTTATGGATTCATTTATTTCCTCAGCCAAAGAGGTTATGTGATGTTTGTTTGTTTGTTTGTTTGTTTGTGTTCAAAATAACTGGAAAACTAATGGACGGATTTGGATGAAATTCTCAGGAAATGTGTGAAATGGGACAAAGAACAAATGATGACATTCTGGGACTGATCTGGATTTTTTTTTTAAATTTAAGTGTAACCGAGTGGACAATTAAATGCGGTTTAAATGCGGTAAATTTAAAATCAGGCGTACCTAATAAAGTGACCAGTGTGTTTATTTACATGTATACACAATATTTTCATCAGTATTAAACTAAACAACTCAAAAACTTTTAATCCACATCGTGTGATTTTCTCTTTGCTCAACAGGGGGCGCCACTCATCCACTAAACCAGTAAAGGTTTATACTGGTTATAGAATCACACTGTCAAGGACCCCTGGAACCATCTGAAGCTTCTCAAGGACCCCTAGAAATCCCTCCAGCAACCCCTCAGGGACCACTAGAACATCTTCAAGGACTTAAACATGTAAACATTTCAAGGGCACTCTTGTTTTTAGGGTGACCCCCTCTGACCACATCACATTTTGGGTCTCCACGTGACAGACAGCGACAATGACGGAGTTCTCTTTCCTTCCTGAGCGACATACGCACGGTTGGGCCGGCATTCTTATCTCCGGTTGTCTAAGAAGCTGGGAGGCTGTTAGGAGCTGCTGCGCTAGAGGCCGCGCCTGTTCATTAGGTCGGATGGGGTGAAGGCCACATTGTTGGTAGGACATTTGAACTGTATGTAATTACATTTTTACTGTGGAAAAAAATACCTAAAAAAAATCTGTGAAATCCGGCAGTAATGATGCCAGAAAAATATGGTAATAAATTACAAATAATGACTAGTAAAATCACAGAAGAAAAGTTTTAATTTATATCTTGATGGTAAATAAAACAGGGCAGAACTGGGAATAATGTATTGTATTTAAAACAGCAAACAGTAGAATTATTTTAAAGATATTTGCCGTTATTTGAAAGACAAATCGTAAATAAATTTTTACCTGCTACTTTACAGATTTTCCTGTTTGTTTTCTTTAAATTAGAGATAATATCTAGTACAGCGGTTCTCAACTGGTGGGTCGGGACCCAAAAGTGGGTCACGAAGTCATTTTTAGAGGGTCGCAGAAGCAAAAAGTAGTGGTAAAAAGTCTTTTATTTTAAAGGAAGTGTTTCTTATGACACAGTTTGCTTCAATAGCAGGATATTTAGTGGTGGTGACACCAGTAGTTGCCCACTATTAACCTCTACATCTGTCTCTGGCAGCTTGTTGGAGAAATTTGTGCTAAAACGTCCCAAAAATGAACCAAAATGTGCTCAGAGTCTGTCAAAATGGGCCAAAATATGCCCAAAACTTGGCAAAAATGTCCAAATATACCAAAATTAGCAAAAATGCGTTGAGACTACACCCAAATAAACCTTATTTTGTTAACAGGAACAGCGAACTTCAACAATTTGGGTCGTTATTAATAGAAACATAGTGGGTCCTGAGGCTGGACCAGCTGAGAACCACTGATCTAGTAAAATCATAAGTGTAGTTTGTCCTGAGTGCAGACGAACAGTTTTAAACAGGAGCTATGGAACGGACAAAATCTGAAATTAAGAGATGACGTTCTCATCTTGAAAGATCACACTCTTGAATAAAGACAGTAAAGTAACTCCATCAACACTGTGTTTAAATTAAGAACTGCACAGCATCCAGTATTCAATACCTAGTTTACCATACAGGCATGTTTCTACTTATATTCCATGTAAACGTTATGTCCTGAATGTGGTTAAAAACAGAACAAACCTCACCACTTTGAAACCGATGCTTCTGTAAACGCGCCGCAGGACTACGAATGAGATTCTACCACTTCTACTACAAAACCAGGAGCCTCGGTTTCACTTCGGGTTTTGATCTGAATGGGAAAAATCTACTAAGGGGAACACCGGTGGAGGATGTGAGCGGACTTCGGAGCCCTTCACTCTTACTTGTCTTTGCCGGAACCATCACAGCGATTGCAGCTGTCGTTGTTGTTCGTCCCGGAGCCGTTGCACACCCAGCAGGGTTTCTGCAGACACACAGTTCAAACAAAGGTTTCAACATAAATCCACCTCACATCTGCTCTGACTGACTTTGCTTTGCAGTTTTTACAGATTCAGCTTTTTAAGGGGATGTCCCGATCAAGTTGTTTTGTCCGACAAAAACAGCATTTCCCCATCCAAGGTGTTCCTTAATGTAACATCGGTGTTGTAAAGCTCCAGGAGAACACTTTCTGCAGTGTAGTGTTGGAGGGTAGGAGGACTCCACCAGCTCCAAAACATGGGAAAAAAACAGTTTTCTCTACATGCATGTTAGAAAATGTATTGTAGATCAGCTGTAGTACCTGGTTTTTCCAACAGGGGGAGCCTCTTACAGTTTAATACTGTAGTGACCAGAGGAGACGCCACTCAGACTACAGGCAGTTCATGGTGGTAAGCAAAGAGCATTGTAGGGGTTTAGCTAGCAACGGGCACCATGACAAAGACTTCTGTGTTGCTTAATGACCTCCAACCGGTAGTAGCATGTGCATTTTCTAAGACCACATTTCATGGACCCTTGTTTTCCACAACAGAACCACCAATAAAAATGGATAACTTAAGGGAGTTAAACTGGATAACTAAGGGAGTAGCATGTATTGATTGACGGACCACATTTCTGGCCAAGATGGAAGCTTTGTTAGTTAAACATTAAAAACTATTCTTACGTCCTTAGCTGAACAGCAAAGTCATCGATAGCTTGCAAATAGGAAGTCAAGTTAAATTGCAGGACGACTTGGGTTGAATAAACCTTTTAAAACCATAACTTGTATCCTGCTCTCCTTGTGTGTGTCTAACACAATTTAGCAGTAAGCCTAACTCCACTTTAGTGACGACGTGAGTCAGGATGTAACTTCCTTAGCTCCACTTTATTCCGGTGGACTATGTAAACATTACAACGTGGAGTAAAACTGTAAAACAGAGATAAAATAGCTACTATTAAAATAATATCATTGACAAGGGCTAAACACATAGAAAACTATCATATCACACGCCAGCATCCCACCAAGCTAACATAAACCCACTGGCATCCCATCGTCATCAAATCCCACAAATAACACTTAAACAAAATTTTGCTCTTAAATATTAACCAAACTTACAGGCGGTGGTGTCGATGGCGTCAACAGAAAAAATGATGTCAGTGGACGAATTTCCCCACATGCGGCTTTACAAAGAACTAAACAAAATGGCTGACTTCCTGTCACATGGCCAAAACTAACTTTCAAAATAAAATAATTCACTGAACAGAATAAGACCAAACTGCAAATTAAAGGGCTGAACAACTTGCTTAATTTGTGTGACAACAAACAAACTTTAAAACAGGAAGTACTTGGACAGGCAGTGAAATTTAGGTGAAATCTGGACGCACCTTAGCGGTCACCCAGTTGAGTAGGTGGGTCGTCATGAAAAACAAGGGTCGTAGAAGTGTGGTTCTGATAACTCGGTCCACAAGCCGAGAGCAATTTAAGAGTTTAGCTAGGGGCACCATGACAAAGACTTCTATGGCGCTTAATGACCTCCAACTAGAACTTCTGTGTATAGCCTCTTGAGACCCGACCTTTTCTGGGCCTTGCATTTTTGATTTACCCTAGTTATTTGGGATTAGTAGGACCTAATAAATATAAAAAATAAGCTTTGTTTTGAATAATAAATAGTCATTAGTAGTAGTAGTAACATGAATAGTAATAAGTAATAGCCAATCGCAGCCATGCACTGTGTTTGTCGCCGGATACAGCGCACAGCTCCTGGAGAGTCGCGGACTAGCTAGCACAATAGGCGGAGTTTTCAAAGTTTTTCAGACTTCCAGAGTTAGGGTTATGGTGCAGGGAAGCCAAAATACGATGTCCATGCATGTGGGTGTAGGGTCTCAGGAGGTTCAGACAAGTTGGGATTGGCTACGACTTTGTGGCCCAAATCTTGCGTCTTTTGACTAAAGCATTAACATCAACATCGGGGAAGCGCCCACTGTGCTATCGATTGTTTCATTATTGACTGATTGTGCTGCCAGTCCTCCTTTACGACACTCATTTGACAGCAGAGTAAACAAAGAATCGGGTTGAGGTTCATGCAGATGCCATGATCTTTGAGGCCGGATCAGAACATCCCTACTATTTCTATATTCTCATCAAGCTTTTTCAGTCAGCAGTGATTATGGATGTTATTATTAGTGATTCATTAACTGAGTGATTGACAGTCTGCTTACATATCCATTTCCATGACACTCCTCACACGGCTTCGTCCCCGTGGCGTGACAAGTGTGGCAGTCCTAGACAAACACAAATACACACACACACAGAGTAAAGTTAAAAATAGCACCGCTGTCTGCTCTCTAATTGGCCGTCAGCTGTGTGTTAAAACCAATCACAGTTAATTCGCAGCACATTTTAACCGCCCTGCAAAGCTTGAGCTAAACTACACAGCAGGTAACCATGGCAACAGTACAGATGCTACCCGCTATGCTAGCAGGAGACTCAATTTAAACCACAGAAACCTCAAAAAAAACCTCAAGGAACTTCTACCAGGTTGATGTCATCTTATCCTTTCAAGCAGGAAGGTCTCAGTTTCCACGACTTTTGAAACCCCTCTAGAGTTTCAGGTTGTCCTTCGAAGGCCTACAGAACCTCCTCAAACACAACTTGTACCTTCTCCCCAAAGCACAGGAACCTCTTCAAGAACCCCTTGAAGATCTTTAGGGACTTCTGGAACCTCTTCCTGAGATACTTAAACTCCTTCACTTGGGACAGAAACTCACCTGAAAATCCAGGTACCCTCCTCACGGACCTCAAGGAAGCTTCTTAGGGATTGCTAGGAGATCTTAAGAGGTTCTATGTGAAAAGCTGGGAGAAAACCAAGGGTAGACTGGAAACTATATGGAGGGAGTACATATCTCATCTGGCCTAGGACGCCTAAGGATTTCTCAGTAGTAGCTTGAAAACGTTGTTGGGTAGAGGGATGCCTGGAATGCAATAAACTTCCGGACCCATTTCAAGACCATCTAGATCTGTAGAGGCTCTATAAGGCTTCATTTACATCTAACATATTCAAGAACTTCTAAAACATCTGGAGAGTTTCGAGGACAACCTTAAGAAGATTTGGAACATCTTCAAGGAATGGAGCTCAAGAAACCCCGGACAGTCTTTTGAAACATCTGGGACTCCAACAATCTAAATAACTCTAAGGTACCCATAGAACCTCCTTAAGAACCATTCTGACATCTTGAAGGACCCCTAAACATCTTTTAGGCTTTCTTCTACTTCTGGAATCTTTTCAAGAACACCTGGAAGTTTTTGGTGGCGTATATAAATAACCTCCCCAATTATTACTTAAACTTTCTCAACTCTTAAACGTCTTCAATGACCCTCTAGGGACGTTGCGAACACCTCATGGACCTCTGCAACAAAGTGAATCTGTTAAACATCTTCATGGTTCCTTGTTGAGGAAACCAAGAATCATAAAAAAAACCCATAGGAACATCTTTCAGAGCCTGTAAAACATTTTCAAGAAGTCTTGGAACCCCTCCAGGACTAGATCTCTAAGTGGAGCCCAGTAAACATTTCAAGGACCATGTAATACTTCTAAGACATGTTCAAGGACCTGTGGGAGCTTTTCAGTGCCATTTGGAACCAACCCAAAGACAATCTGAATCTCCTCAATGATCCACTGAGACCCTTCAAAAACCTTTAATTATCTTCCAACATCTTTTCAACTCCTCGTGGAAACTCTTCAAGGACCATTCAACTCATATCATCTGCCTCAAGCATCACGTCAGTTTGTTCCAGGACCCCTCAGACCTCCTACTGAACCACCAGAACTCCCTCTGGCACTTTCTAGAACTTTCTCAAGGACTCCAAAAGTATTCAAACTCTAAACTGGCGTCACCATGGCAATAAATAACGCTGCTCTCTGATTGGCTAGTTAGAACTCATCTGATGGTAACCATGGTAACCAGGTAGACTTTGACAGACAGCTGCTGTTAGCCAGTCACCTTGATGGAGGAGGTGTAGGGCACCCGGATCTCCTGTTTGTGGTCGGCAAAGAGTTTTGGGGCCGTGGCCTGGATCTCCCAGGGTCGGGGGGCGGGCTGAGTGTAGAAGTCAGCCGGCTCACCTGTCAGTCACAACACAACCAGCTGTCAATCAAACACCTGCTCAAACAACGATAACGAGCAACAGTCAGCATCAGGTTGAACAAATGGACGCACCTTCATGAGGCTTGTGGGCCCAATCAGTCGACCTGGACTCGGTGAACGTCTCCAGACGGTACTGAGAACAGAAAACACACTTTAACTACAGAAAACCACCTGAAGAGACAGATGCGTTTTGCCTTTCTAGTTGCAGCTATGTGGATAAAGTAGAAGTGAAACAGGGGTGGTTACGACACTGATTATAATAAAAGCGGATTTGCTGAGTCAGTCACATGCGAAGCCGTAAGTCAAGACTGAAGTGGATTTTTTGTTTCAGACGTCAAGATGCTTCATCAGCTCAAAACTTTAAACCATGACTCATTGTAATGTCACGTGAGAGTCATGTGGGAATCAAGTAGTTGTAAACTGATGTGAAACTGAAGCTGGAGTCTCAACCTCTGCATGGATTAATTTAGTCGAACAAAGACGAACAAGAGAGTCAACAAGTAGGATTTCTGTCTACTGTGAGCCTGGTAATAATCCTCTGAACCCCAAATCCCGCTGACCAGCTTTGAAATGCACGTCTTTTAAAAATCTTTCCAAAAAACTGCCAACATTACATCATATCTTAGCCAGAAACTGTACAAAGAGAAAGAAAAGTCACATTTTCAACCTTCTGATGGTTGATTAATCATGTCTGATGTGTGGTTCTGTCACTAGAATTAACCAGGTCTAAGACTAAAGTCATGATACTGCATCAGAATCACTTAATTCATAATTTCATTTAAAAATCATTCATAAATAAATAATTTGCTCTAACCAGATTCTGTAAAAAGCAAAAAATTCTATGATCTTTGTTGGAACCGTGAAGCTATTAGTGGCCCAGCCGTGACCAACAGTCTTATGACAAAAATTCATTGACTGTAAATAACCCGGAGTAAATTTCTTAAGTTGCTAAAGACAACTGCAGTGTTTTATTTTGGCACTTATTGCCTTATTTACAGTCAGTTAAGACTAACTTCCTGTTTGGTATTTTGGACGCTTTTAGTTTGAAAAGACTTCCTTTTTGAGTGAGCGGGAACTAACTAAACGGCAATGAAAGGACGGTGAAGTAAAAGGTCAACACAAAGGGAATAAACAATGTACAGTATTTTGTGCTTAGCAGCCCCTTTGACAGAAGCACCAGGTATGTTTATTACTATTAAGGAGGTTACGTGACGGCCGGCGTTTGTTTGTTTGTTTGTTTGTGAAATAACTCAAAAAGTGATGGACAGATTTGGATGAAATGTTCAGGAAATGTGTGACACAGACAGACACAATCAACAAAATGATCCTCAGAGAGAAAGTTAGAAGATAGAAAGTCTCTGCTCTCATACACCCATTTATCTGTCAACCACAGAGAAAGTCTTCTTCCTGAAGGGGGCGGGGCCAAACTAACAGCATCATAGAGTGAGAACATCAGTCACCCTGTAGGTGTTGAACGGCTCCATCTTGGTGATGACGCCGTCGGTGGCCGGAGCTTTGCTGTAGCAGCAGTTAGACGACGCAAAGCTCTTGAACGCATCACTGGCCACATCCTCGGACAGAGAGGGGATACTGCAACACACACACACACACACACACACACACACACACACACACACACACACACACACACACACACACACACAAAATGAGCTGTGGTTCTCTTAAAGGCTGAACGGAATAAAGTAAATACATCCAAAACAACAGGACATTAAATTTAATTTAATTTGTTGTTATTATATCAATGTTTAATGCAAGTAATTTTTAAGTTTAAGCTCATTAAAAAACCTGATGCTCTTCTTAAAGTGTTTGTAAAACTGTAAAGAAATCTGCAAAATCAGTGTCAGAAAAATGTCTGGAAAAAAAATAGTTAAAATCTCTGAAATATCTCAGAAAAACATTTAGAAACGTCCAAATAAAAGTAATAACTTTATCCAAAAAAGATCTCTGCAAAATCTTCATGAAATATCTGGAAAATATAAATATAATCACAGATATTATTATTATGAGAATCCCCCCAAAAACAGTTTGTTATTAACAACAAATTAATAATTCATATTATTAATTGAAAATAATCATTCTCTCTAAGCTTAATCTCAATAAGGTGTCGGAAAAAATGCAACCTCAGAAAAAAAATTAATTAGATTTTGCTGAGATTTATCATATTTGTTAAATATTTAACTGAAAAAATAAAAATATAATAACAGAAAATCACAGAAATTATTATGAAATCTATTATTAATTATTTATTGTTAATAATAAATTATTTTAAATCCAAATTTATGGAAAAAATATAGAGAAATCTCAGAAAAATATGAATAAACTGTAAAAAAAATCTTTATTAAAATTTTGCTAAGATTTATCAAATTTATCAAAAATAAATACATTCTCTGAAAATTATTAATGAGATATCCCAAAAAATCGTATTGAACTGTCTAAAAATATCTTGAATATTCTCTGAACTCCACAGATG
Organism: Dascyllus trimaculatus; assembly: GCA_024666655.1. Lineage (NCBI taxonomy): Eukaryota > Metazoa > Chordata > Actinopteri > Pomacentridae > Dascyllus > Dascyllus trimaculatus. Next base: position 34,405,985 of record CM045450.1, read on the forward strand.
CGGAGCGGCATGTGATTGGCTGGTTGTTACAGGTGGATGATGAGCAGCTCAGGTGATGCTTTACCTCCAGTCGTCAGGTACAGGTCCTGGTTGGGGCGGAGCTACAGGCTCTGCAGGCATCGGAGGCGGCAGGAAACCTCCTGCAGCGACGAGAACACAGGAACAACATGAACACTGGTTACGTCATCTTAACTGTGTGAAGTGCTTTTAGATGACATTTATAAATAAAGCTGAATTGAACCGAAGAGCTTAGAGTCCTTTTACCTCCTCCTCCTCCTGCCAGGCCTTCGTATCCAGGGACGCTGCCGAACATGTTGGCCGGGGCAGTGGGGGCGTTGAGAGGGGGGTAGATCGCTGAAATAAACAAATAAACAACCTTTTTACAGCAGGAAAACACTTTGGGTTAGCATGTCGTGCGCTATTATGGCACTAGCATTAACCACAACAATAGGAAAATGCTTTGGGGTTAGCATGTCGTGGGCTATTGTGGCATTAGCATTAGCCACAACAATAGGAAAATGCTTTGGGTTAGCATGTCGTGGGCTATTGTGGCATTAGCATTAGCCACAACAATAGGAAAATGCTTTGGGTTAGCATGTCGTGGGTGACTGTGGCACTAGTATTAGCCACAACAGTAGGAAAATGCTTTGGGTTAGCATGTCGTGGGCTATTGTGGCATTAGCATTAGCCACAACAATAGGAAAACGCTTTGGGTTAGCATGTCGTGGGCAATTGTGGCATTAGCATTAGCCACAACAATAGGAAAATGCTTTGGGTTAGCATGTCGTGGGCTATTGTGGCATTAGCATTAGCCACAACAATAGGAAAATGCTTTGGGTTAGCATGTCATCGGCTACTGTAGCGTTAGCATTAGCCACAACAATAGGAAAATGCTTTGGGTTAGCATGTCGTGGGCTATTGTGGCACGAGCATTAGCCACAACAATGGGAAAACGCTTTGGGTTAGCATGTCGTGGGCTATTGTGGCAACAGCATTAGCCACAACAATAGGAAAATGCTTTGGGTTAGCATGTCGTGGGCGACTGTGGCACTAGCTTTAGCCACAAAAATAGGAAAACGCTTTGGGTTAGCATGTCGTGGGCGTCTGTGGCACTAGCATTAGCCACAACAATGGGAAAACGCTTTGGGTTAGCATGTCGTGGGCTATTGTGGCAACAGCATTAGCCACAACAATAGGAAAATGCTTTGGGTTAGCATGTCGTGGGCGACTGTGGCACTAGCTTTAGCCACAAAAATAGGAAAACGCTTTGGGTTAGCATGTCGTGGGCGTCTGTGGCACTAGCATTAGCCACAACAATGGGAAAACGCTTTGGGTTAGCATGTCGTGGGCTATTGTGGCAACAGCATTAGCCACAACAATAGGAAAATGCTTTGGGTTAGCATGTCGTGGGCGTCTGTGGCACTAGCATTAGCCACAACAGTAGGAAAACGCTTTGGGCTAGCATGTCGTGGGCTATTGTGGCATTAGCATTAGGGTCCAAATTTAACACTTTTTATAAGTTTTTCTGTCATTTCTGAGTCTTTTAACTTCATCAGTACCAGTCTTTAGATTATGACACCTGGATGGATGTAAAACTGATTTGCTTGCAGTTTTTATCAGAACTGAAATGTGTTTTTCAGCCCTGAACATGTCATGTGTCTGTCTGCTGTACTGATGAAGTTATGAGGCTCAGAAATGATGGAGAAGTCCATTAAAAACACAAAACTCTACGTAGCCTGAGGGTCTGTGACTGAAAACATTCATAGTATGAAGGTAAAACTCTGCATGTTGGATTCTGAGGGTGTCAAGGGGCGACATTCTTCAGTTTTAGGTGTTTTTTTCATTCCCTTAACAATCCGTGTTGCTGCTTGTTCACTCTGGTTAAACAGAGAGGAGAAGCGAAGCCACATTTTTCCCCTAAAACTCCTGTAAACATGAAATCAGAGGCTGCAGCTGAAGCGCCTGGCTGCAGTAATTTCCCTGGATCCTCCCACCGCCCACGCAGCTGTTCCAGTAAGTCAACTTAACTGGTGGCGGAGGGGCTTCAGCACAAAGAGCTGCCACTCCGCTCTGTTTTCAGGAAAACAAACTCTTACTGGGAGCTTTTCCACAGAGGATTCCCACACAGCTACCGACTTCTCCCTCCAAGGTCATCTCAGCTGCTGGACCGCGAACAACAGTCGTAATAATTGTGTTTGTCCAGTACTTTTTGCAATCAAAGCTGCTTTACAATAAAACCAACAATGAACATTTAAGCACATTTAAGTCAACAGCTGCTGCATCAAAGTACTTTCTAGTAAAAAAAAAAGAGTTGTGCTTGCTGTTAGGAGAAACTTAACATGCTAATTAAAGTAAATATTGAGGTAAAGACCTGAGAGTGTTATTTAAGGTGTGATTTTACCGGAGTAATTTGCATATAAAGGAATAAAACCCTGCAAATATGATCTAAAAGACTACCTTACCTTATATCATATGATATATGGTAAGGTAATATATATATACATATTTAGGCTGAGACCTGACAGTGATATTAATTATGTAAAATTACCTGATTAATTTAAATATTAGGATTACAACCTTACAAAAATGATATTAAACACAACTTTACTTGACTGTAATATGTTTGTTCTCCCGGTTTGTTTTTCCTTCCTGCATTATCACTTAGCAGTTGTGTGTGGCATCTAGGCTTATGGTTGCATTGTAGCATTTAACAATAGCGAAAGCTGTAGTAGTATGGTAGTATCTAGCTGTTAGCATTAGCATTATAGGAAAATCAGGCTGTATAGTCTCCTTGTAGGTGAGGAGGTTATGGGTAGTATATTTTAAGCAGTCAGTGGTTACCATGTAGCATTTGCAGCTAGCTAAATGGTAGCATCGGCATTAGCCTCTACTTGGAGCATCTCCTAAACAGCCCTGGGTCAGCTGAACATGGCAGTGCTATTTGAATTAGCAGTTAGCATTAGCATATAGAAGCTAGCTAAATGGTAGCATCGGCACTGGTTGCTACGTGGAGCATCTCCTAAATGGGCCTGGGTCAGTTGAACATGGCAGTGATGTTTGAATTAGCAGTTAGCATTAGCATTTAACTGTTAGCTAAATGTTAGCATTGCACTGGTCACTACCTGGAGCATCCCCTAAACAGGCCTGGGTCAGTTGAACGTGACAGTGCTGGTTGAATTAGCAGTTAGCATTAGCATTTAACAGTTAGCTACATGTTAGCATTGGCGCTGATCAATACCTGTAGCATCTCCTAAATGGGCCTGGGTCAGTTGAATGTGACAGTGGAGTTTGGATTAACAGTTAGCATTAGCATTTAGCAGCTAGCTAAATGGTAGCATCAGCACTGGTCACTACCTGGAGCATCTCCTAAACAGGCCTGGGTCAGTTGAACGTAGCAGTGCTGGTTGGATTGTGTAGCAGCAGTGTGAACTGGCACTAGGGGGGGTGACTCTGGGACCCCAGAGTTCACCTCCTAGCCTCCTGGAGGTGTCGTGGGACTAAGTAGGAGAAACAGCGTTGAAGGGAGGTTTCCACCTGATGACCCCCAGAGACGTGTCAGGAATCACTGCTCACTGGTAGGTATAGAGACAGATTAGGGGTCCTAGGTCCTTCATGGAGGATGGATCCTTTTGTTTGAGCACAAATGTCTTATGTTTAAATTAACTAGAGGTTAATAGTGTCATTAATTATGGAGATTAACTGATTAATTCAGAACTGAAGTTATGATCATACAAAAATACACAAGAGAAAGGAACACTACCAGAGAGACTACAAACACAGCATTTAGTTTTCGGGTGGATTGTTTTGTTTGACCTCATGAATCATCAGAAAAGAACTCTTTTGTTTATTCTGCTGAAATTCAGCAGTGGAGGAGTTCAGTGGAAGCTCAGCACCGAGTCGAAAACATCATCTGGGATTGAAAAGGAGCAAAGATTCAATACAGAACATCTGTAATACGTTTTATTTTCACTTCATATTTCTGGTGTTAACCCTCTGAACAACAAGAGGCTTGAAAGGCCTGTTAAATTAATAAAATCACTGAAATTACACCACTTATCAGAAAGATGTTTCAACTTCCCAACTTTCCAACTTGTCCTTGAACTCCTCGTCTGCGATGGAACATTCTACCAGGAGTCTGAACCAAATATAAACTTAAAATTGTTTGATTCTACATGTCTCGTTTAAAAATTTGCCAAAAATAAACGGTTTGCTCTAATCTGATTCTGTAAAAAACAAAAATTCTTCTCTCTTTGGTGCAACTGTGAAGACATTAGTGACTCAGCTGTGACCAACAGTCTCATGACAAAAATTTAGCAAGTTTTCAGCTGAACTGCAGGCAGTGTTTCCACAGAGCAGAGAGGAGACGAGCATAGATATATGGAAAAATGTAAATAGTTATAGATCTATAGTATGTGGAGCAGCCATATCTTTTTCTGATATTGGTAACATTTGTAGAAACTTGGAAAAATGCTGGACAAGTTGATTCCAAGTTTTTTCAATTTTTAGAAAAATAAATAACCAAAGAAATTAAACTTTTCTTTTTTTCCTGATTTCTATCATTCAAACTGCGTCATCCTGCACAGAAGACATTTCTGAGTTCTCTCTCCTTCTAATCATCGTTGTTCTGTTTCCACTGAGCTGCAGAACCAAAATGTGATAAGAAACAAACACAAAAAGACGTAAAACAAAAAAAAAAATGTGACGCAAAAAGACCAAAACCCAGAAATGCCTTCTGTGCACAGTTAGCATGACAGAAACCAGAAAATAAGGGAGAAGAACAAAAGGTACATTTCTTTGGTTATTTATTTTTACAATCATGAAATCAACATGAACAACATTTTTCCAAGTGTTTACAAGAGTTACCAAGACTGGGAAAACAATACAGACAATAAATATTTAACTATTTACATTTTTAATTAGCTCGTCTCCTCTCTGCTCTGTGGAAACACTGCCTGCAGTACAGCCGAAAACTCTGAATTTTTGTCATGTGACTGTTGGTCTCAGCTGAGTCACTGATACCTTCACGGTTTTGTCGAGGAGCTAAGAATTTTTTGTTTTTTACAGAATCTGTTTTGAGCAAATGGTTTATTTTAGGAGCATTTTTAAAGAATAGAGAGATTTTGATAAAAACGTTTCCTGTCAGAGCAGCACAGATGAGTAGTTCAAGGACAAGTTGGAAGGTAGTTTTTTACTGTTTCTGGCTAATAAATGTTGTACTTTGGAGTATTTATTAAAAGACAACATGCCTTTCAAACCCGTCGGCTAGTTTTGGGGTTCAGAGAATCAAGAATGATGAATCCAGATACCATCACAATATGTCCGAGTGCAACATAAAAACCCTGAGGAGCTGCATTTTTTAGTCAAAGGTCAAACATGTTGAAACTCCCCGTTGACATAAAAGAAGCCCTGAGAGGCGACAGAAAACCTCCGGCTCACAAACCTTAGCCTCCAGACGAGCGGGAACACGTTTGTTTGGTGCAAAACTTTTTCCGCTGCTGTCCAAAGAATGTCAATCGGATTTTTGTTTATTTTAGACATTCAGCTTCACGGTTGGGTGACACCGACTTCCACCGCCGACAGCAACATCTGGATAGTTTATGATGGATTATTTTCACTGGGGATTTAGACCCACCGATTAGATGTTTGGTCTATAAAAAGTCAGAAAATGGTAAAAAATGTGGAGCAGAGTTTCCTGAAATGTCGCTTTACTGTCCTAGAGGAGGAAAAAACAGGAAATATTCACTGTTTTTACTGTTTATATTCAAAAAAGAACACAAACTAATTAATTGATTTAATAGTTGACAATAAATAAATAAGTATTTTTGCCCACTGTTCATTCATTTCAATGTTTTTTTGTCTTTATGATTAAAATGATCTCTAAACACAGATATATTTCATCATTATTTATTCAGATATAAGCTCTAATATACTTAAATCTAATCTGCATAATTTGCCATTTTTGTAGTCATAATCAGGAATTAGAAACTACAACACCACGCAGGGCAAATATTAAAGAGAGCAGTTAATTATTACCTTCATCGTTGAGTATTTCCTGTATTAATTCATTGGTTTGGTCGCTAAAATGTCAGAAAGTGGTGAAAAATGTGGACCAGAGTTTCCTAAAGTGTCTTGTTCTGTCCAAAAATATTCATTTTACTGTCAGAGAGGATAAAAAAACAGGAAATATTCACATTTAAGAAGCTGCACTCACAGACTTCAGACTGTTCTAATTAAAAAACGACTCGGATTGATTAATTTAACGGCTGAGACCTGATCGATTAACGGTTGCAGCTCTGCGTCGCTGACTGCTGGAAGAGATTCAGGCTGATTCTGGCTCCAGTTTTTGCTGATGTTCAAACCGCAGCAGTTCTTCGTATCCTCAACACGAAGAATGTCGGTTTAATCAAATTCATATAAGCAAACACACCAGACACATAAATAAACTCATTTGTGGATGATTCTCCAACAGGACATTCTCATTTTTGTCTCTTTTGAGCTTTCGTACACAGATATTTGACAGTTTTCCCATCTTCCTCTGATGCAGCTGTTTTTTTTTCTATCTGTAGTCACTTCCTGGTTTCAGCTAAGTCCCGCCCACTGCTCTCTCTGATTGGCTACATGTAACGGGTAGCAGCTAATTAACACTGAAAGCAGAAAGATAAGAGCTGAGCACACTAGCAGAGCTAGAGTTAGAATGTGAGGCAGAACATGTTGCTGCAGTTATAATAAACCCTTCAGTCTCAGCTCACCTGTTAAACAGAAAACACCTGAACAATCCAGACATTTAAACATTTAAAGAAACTTATTGATCAGCAGTCCAGGTTTGATAGAAGTGATCGGAGGTTGCAAATGAAGGCCGAGGGCGCAAAAATGCCAGATTTCCTTCAGTGAATCATAAAGGGGGTTTGTTTCTACTGTGGTGAGTTATAACAAAGAACCGATTAACCCTGATGTCCACAAACGCATCACAGGTGAACGTATGTTATGCAGATGACACCCAGTTATATTTACCTCGGCCAAGGCAGTTATTTGATGGCTGGCGTTGGTTTGTTTATTTGTTTGTGTTCAAAATAACTCGAAAACTCATGGATGGATTTGGATGAAAGTTTTAGGAAATGAGTGAAATGGGACAAGGAACAAATGATGACATGTTGGGCCTGATCCACATCACCGTCTGGATCCAGGATTTTTTTTAATGTAAGTGTAACCGGGTGGACAATTAAATGCGGTTTACTCTAAAAGCCACCAGAGGGCACTCTTGTTTTTGGGGTAACCCCCTCTGACCACATGACATTTTGGGTCTCCACGTGACAGACAGTGACAGTGACGGAGTTCTCTTTCCTTCCTGAGCGACATACGCACGGTTGGGCCGGCATTCTTATCTCCGGTTGTCTAAGAAGCTGGGAGGCTGTTAGGAGCTGCCGCGCTAGAGGCCGCGCCTGTTCATTAGGTCGGATGGGGTGAAGGCCGCATTGTTGGTAGGACATTTGAACTGCATGTAATTATATTTGTATCTGTAATGTTCCAGACAGAATATGTGAATTGGGAGATTGTGTTGGGGGTGGACTGAAGCTCCTTGGTGGAGGTATGAACTCTCTGAGGGCTTTTCTAGTTGTCTATGAAGCCGAATGAAAGTTGGTCAAACTCCAACATGTCTGAAGGACATAAAGACCTGGATGACCTGTAACTTTCTAACGCGATAGTTCCTCTAGATGGCGCTGCCTTAGCCTCCACTTCTACTGTAAACAACCTTGGAGTTATCTTTGATCAGGATATGTCGTTCAACTTACACATTAAATCAGTCTGTAGGACGACGTTCTTTCATCTACGTAATATTGTAAAGATCAGGAACATCTGGTCTTAGAGTGATGCTGAGAAACTAGTCCTTGCATTTGTAACCTCCAGGCTGCACTATTGTAATTCCTTATTGTCAGGATGTCCCAGCAACTCTATATGCATCGGCCAGAGTTCTGACAGGAACTAGGACCAGAGATCAGGTTTCTCCTGGATCAGCTTCTCTTCATTGGCTGCCTGTAAAATCCAGGATAGAATTTAAAATCCTTTTCTAACATATAAACTGTTAATGTCCATCGTATCCTAAAGACCTTATTGGACCTTATAATCCCAACAGAGCCCTTCTCTCTCAGACTGCAGCTGATAGTTAGGCCTGATCACCCAACCTCTCCTCCCCCTCTTCCCCACTCCCACCCCAACCAGTCGAGGCAGATGGCCGCCTCCCCCGAGCCTGGTTCTGTTGGAGGTTTCCTAGGGGTTCTTGGTCCAGTACCCCGTCGCTAGCTGCTGCTCAGAGGGAATCCTAAAGCAACTTTAGATTACTGGCTGGGTTTTCTGTTTTGTGTATAATTCGTATCTCACTATGTTAATCGCTGTCAGATGACGTATGTTTTGAACTGAGTTATAACTAAGAGCTGATGAATCCTGATGTCCACAAACACATCACAGGTGAACTTTTCAATTAAAAACTCTGCAGCTTGTCTCCTCCTGAGCTGCTTCGATTGAAAAACTCACACTTCCTGCATTAATCTCAGATAATTACCAACTTTAGCTGGATGATAAGAGACAGAGAGTGTTATTTCTAAGCTCTCATCCCTCCTGATCCCTGAAATCCCCTTCTGTCTTCTGGTTCCTGGCCCCCCTTATCAGACCTTCTGCAGACGCCCCTGCAGCACAAACTGTCCTCACTTTTCCTTTAAGAACTCTCAGCTTTTTGTCTGACAAACAATAATTATATTTAACCTGTTATTCAGCTTCCAGACTCTAATTAAATAAATGACGCATTAACGGTCGCTTTTAAAGCTGCGTAAATTCTGCAAAAACTTCCCTTTTAGTGGAAAACAATCTATATTTTCCACCTGATCGGATTTAAATCAGAGGCTGCACAAAGTTGAACTCAGTTTTAGCTCCAGAGACTCAGTTTCTGGCTGCATATTGGAGTCTTTGGCCCGGGGCCGTGTGGTGTGGCTGCAGCAGGTCGGTGCTGCGTTCAGGCTCCTGCCCGGTGTTTGTTTGGTGATTCTGCGGTGAGTTTAAGGTCCTACCTGCACTGTTCATCCTGCTGCGGGTCGATCACACGCTGGTCTGAACCGCTTGAACCCGAATCTCCACACAGAGACGATCCGTCTGCTGCTGCAGCGGTGATGGACGAGTAAAGGAGGCGGCAGCAGCGAGGAGGCGACATCCGGTGAGACCTTCACAATTAAACACCGAACCTTCACAATTAAACGTACAACTCGCAAATACGTCCAAGAACTTGACAGATACACTAAGATCAGGTTCAGTGAATGCAAATTAAACATGTATCAAATGATCTATAATATACACTTGAAAAAAAAACGTTTTCTTTAACATTTAAACTGCATATTTTGCCAGTTTTATTAAATTATATATATGTAATTATATGTATTAGTTGTTATCTGTAGAAAAGATATTCACCATCACTATTAGACAACAATGAAAGGCAGTTTAGCGGCTCTTTGGCTGTAGAAAATTTTTAAGCAAATTATTATTATTATTATTATTATTTTTAATTGGTGCTGTTTTTGTTTTCAGGATTTAAATATCATGTGCTACAACTACAATTCAGAATTAAAAAAAATAATTAAGAACAATTATTTTTCCTAAAAAAAAAAAGAAAAGAAAAAAAAGAAAATCGAAATTGGACCAACTTCACTTATAATGTGTTTGCCAATTTAAATAATTGTGGTTATGATTAAGTACATAACACATGAAAATTCCTTTTAAAATATAATTAAAAAATAGCAGGAATAACCTAATTTTTAAGAGTAATTAACCTAAACTTGCCTTTTTATCAGAGGGTAATGTATTATTAAAATTATCTTTGAGTGTAGAGGAAAGCAGAAACCATATTTTGTAAAAACAGAACACTGCTGTTAGAATTTAACAGTTTGTTTATTTATTTTTACAGAAATTTAACACCTGTACCTGCAGTTTGTAAATGGAGGTCGACGCCGGAGCTTTTATTTTGAAGGACTCCCTTGTCGGTGTGAGTGTCGCTCGGTGAACTTGGATCTGCAGGAATGTGGCTGATTGAGGACCACGCCCCATCTGGACCGGATTACAAAGAGCACAACAGGAAACAGACAGCAGGCTGGACAAAGTAATGCGAACCCCTATAAACTGAACATCAGGAGGTTCTCCCGGCGTTGCGTTTGTGTTTTCACAGGAACGTTGCGCCGGCAGATGTGCAGCAGATGTGCAGCAGGCCTGTCCTCGCCGCCTGCAGCTGTTTCCAGACGTGTCCCTGCAGCTTGTGTTTGTTCGGGGTGAATATTTCTGAGGTCATCCGGAGCCCCGAGGATGAGGAGTCATCTGAGGACAGAGCTGGACCCTCCTCCTCTTCCTCCTCTTCCTCCTCTTCGTCTTCCTCCTCCCCTTTCTCCTTTTACGGAGTCGCTTCCATCCCCTCAATCAACAGTTTGACCTTTCAGAGCGGCGCTGCTTTATTTCCACAGGCTCCAAGCAAATCAAACCTGCTTGTCTGAGCTCAGATTAATGTTCTGTTTGTTCGGTTTGTTTGTGAAGTTGTTCAAACTCAGTTGTTTCAGACGAGAAGGAGGCAAATAAAGACAGGAGGGGGCAGGAAACACGAACAAAGGAGCGCAGAGGTAAAGGGCAGGTAATAAAGAGGCAGCAGTGGAAGTCAAGAGGAGGAATTATGAACCTTTTCATGTATTAAAACTACATTTATTACAGGCAAAGAGAAGAAAGAGATGAACAAGGAGTGAGGAGAGATGAGCTGCAAGGAAACGAACGAACGGCGGTAAAACTAGAAGATGAAACGTAGAAGTTCTGTCTTCATAAAAGTCCTGGTTTGTTGGTTTGTTTGTGGTAAAAGTCTGAGAAAGAAAATAAGTTTGAAGACGGTCGACGAGCAGCAACCAGCCAGCAGGAGGAGACAAAGAGCAGGAGTGGAGTCAGGAGGCTGGAAAGGAAGCGAGGAGTGTTCACTGCAAAACAAAACAAAACAAAGAAATTATTTATTTTACAGTTTTCTGGGATTTTACAGACGATCCCAGTCGTGTTAAATTACAGATAAAATCCAGCAAAATCACAGAATAAACATATTGAACATGGTGAATGTAAAACAAACAACAACTGTAAATAATTTACACGTAAAAAAACTGATTTTAAAAAAGTTCTGACCGTAAAATTACTCTGTTTTACGGAGCCCCTAAAGGGACAGAAAAAAATCAAAATGTTTGTTTGTTTTCTTTATTTCATTCAATTATAAAATAAAAAACAATTTAATATAAATACAAACGTTCTCTGATCTACAATGAAAGGGAGCAGAAAGAAGACCAGTCTTATTTTAACTGCCCCTTTACCCCCAGAAATCAATTTACAAAGAACGTACTATAAAAAAACAACAACAACATAAATAACAACAAAAAATATATGTATAATATAATAAAATAAAATAGCTGCCGGCCAACACAGACAGTCACAAACCATTTTAGTTCCCAGTTACAATTCAGTTTGTACAAATCACAACAACAACAATGACAATGGTTTGATAATCAAACATAATTGATGTATTTCATTATATTTCTTTAACTTAATGGCTTTAATTATTCTTTTGAATGTGATGTTTGACTTGGATTCTTTGGATTCTTTGTTCAGATTGTTCCATAAACTGATTCCTTTGTATGTAAGTTTCTGATGCTCATGAGATAATTCCCTGTTTGTTCACTGCAGACGTCTGAAAATGATAATACAGGAAAGATATTCACAGATTCAGACTTCCAGCATCAATAACTCATCAGTGATACGTTGTCAGAACATAATCGATGCCTCTTTCCATCGTTGTCAGGTAGACAATGTGCTACAAGCCCAGCTTTATCAACAGTAGCTGTCTTTCAGGCTGCAGAAATAACACTGGTGTCTATGAGCAGCAAAGACACGGTTATTTTACAGATTTTCCCTGTTTTGTTAAATTACACATAATATTTTAGTAAAATCACAGCAAAAAGTATAAATGTACTTGATGATTGTGGAGAAAAAGAGCCCAAACAAACAAACAAATACAAGCACAAATTGTAAATAAATAAATAAATACTGTTTTTAAATCAGCTGAAAATATGACTGTTTCATAGATGCTCGCTGTTATTTTCATCTTTACAGTTCGGCCATTTTTAACATATTTATTCTGTATTTTTTTTACAGTGTAAGAAAAGAAAAAGGATCTAATTTTAACAGTTTACTGCTATCTTATGGGTTTGCCTTTTGTTGTTTAATTACAGATAATTACCAGTAAAATGACCAAAAAAGCTGAATTTATATGATGACTGTAATTTATCAATAAAATACACTATTTTTTATTGTGTACAATCAACAAAACCAACCAAATGGTATTTTACAGATATTTTTGGTTATTTGAGAGAAAAATTATGATGCTAAGAATTTTTTTTAAATGGCAAATGCATTTTTAAACTTTTTTTTTTTTGACATATTTCTCATATTAGCTGCTAAAATCACTGAAAACAATAATTATTTACATGATTAATTTATAGTTTAAAATTCCTGTATATAATAATTATAGAATAATTAGTTCTTTTACAACACAAGAGCATGAAATATTGTATTTTATTGTACTTAAATCAACTAAAATATGAGTATTTCACTCAGAGGCAGCCTGCAGCCAGCAGGTGGAGACATTCAGTCAGGCTTCGTCCTGCAGATGTCGATGGACTGAGAGTAAAGATCTGCAGGACTGAACTCCTAAACAGACCCGCTGAGGAAACTGTGCAGTTTAAACAAACCTCCTCTGTGTTCTGGTCTGTAAATCAAACGCACCTCAGGGCGGCTGAGATGTTTGAAATGTTGTGAAGAATGATGTCGGGTTTGGAGGCTGAGTGTGTTTACAGCCAGAGGTCGGCTTCGTGTTCGGGGTTTGTGACGAACCGAAGTCGATCCTCAGCGTCATGTTTTCTTCTTTTAATGCAGGTAAAACCAACGCCTCCACCTGAACCCTCAGTTTGAAGCGTCATGTTAAATGTAATAGAAAAAACAGTTTCAGTTCTGCTGCTGTTAAATTAAACCAACAGGATCAAACATGAGATCAAAGCTGATGAACTGATTTATGCAGAAACAGCATCAGAAAAAGAAAACAAGGTCAAAAAACCTTCGAATTGATCTGCTTTGTTTTCACACAAACTCAATAAAGATTTTACACTGTAAAAAAAAATAGAGCAAGAAAAAATGATGTTAAAAATGATGGAATACAAAAACGTTATAACCTGTAGCGACGGAGAAAATAACACCTGTACGATAATTATATTTCTAATTGATTTAAATACAGTAAAAATTCTGCAAATTTTATGGTCAAACATTGTAAATAACTGTAAAAAACTAACTGTAACAATGCAGATGTTTGACGACTACATTTTTTAAATAGTTTTTTAAAATGTTTAACATGTAAATTAATACTTTTTTCTTTGATTTAACTCAATTATATGTGTAATTTCACAAAACAGGTAAAATCTGTAAATTAAAATGATTTTTTCCCCACAAAAAAATCACTGTTTAGAAACTTATTTTTTACAAGTTCAGCTTTTTACAGTGCAGTTACGGTGCCCTGTGTCACTGTTAAACCTTCCGTAACTAAAATACATAATAATTTAATATATATAGTAAATATATTTTAAAATTGTGATTAAAAAAGGGCAGTGGTGGTCTAGTGGTTTGTGCAGCGAACTTGTAACCGGTGGGTCGCCGTGTTCACATCCCCGGACTGGTCAAGAGGCTGAGTCACCACCACTGTGGGCCCCTGAGCGAGGCCCTTAACTCCTGACTGCTCCCTGGGCGATTCCCCGGCAGCCCACTGCTCCTAGTATGGATGGGTCAAATGCAGAGAACGAATCTCCCCAAGGAAGTTTAAATTATTATAGATTACTATAGAGTCTAATGAGTGTGGGCCCTATTTAAACCGGCTCAGAGGAGTCACCAGCTGTAGTCAACTGTAAAGGCCGGCACACACTACAGGATAATCGGGCTGATTTTTGTCCTTATCTCCTTACGATCTAAGCCAGCAAAGGCCCGACTGTCGGATGTTTGCAAACGACATGGTGTCTGATCTTCCTGTGGTGTGTTCAGAGTGATTTTGTCCGGTCCGATCCACTCGGAAGGACAGATCATAGATAAAGAACATGTTTAATATTTACTATAAACCCTGTAGTGTGTGGGGGTTTCCTCTGAGAGCAGCCGAGCACGCTCAGTGTGTGATGTCACGTGTACCGGATTTAAGCCAATCAGAACGCGAGCTGACTCAGCTGACTGATGGAACAGGAAGTAAAAACAAACAAGTAGAGTTACCGTCGCTAAAAAATTAATCAGATTAATCATGATGATGGATTAATCCACACTAACGCTCAATTTTGACAGCCCTAAAGAATCTCTGCCCCTCGGCTCAGAGATCTGGATGGTCTGATGGAAAAACAGATTCAATTCTAGTAACGCGCCACATTTTTGGCAGCAACGGTAACAAAGTTATAATGATGGGAAGAGTAATCAATTAGATTACTGGTTACTGAAAAAAGGAATGTCGTTATTTATAGCGTCGTTATTCCATCATGTTTGTTTCCACTGAAGTCATGTTTGACTACGCGAGATTTGGAATACTGAGCATGAAGAACCTGATAGTCTGCTGATGGATCGGTTAGCATGGTTAGCTAACACCACACTATAAGATCAGAAGAAAGAGATCTGTCTTTTGTTATCTTCAGGTGTGTGTCTCTAAATCTGGGAAGGCTTGAAGGATCCTGTAATGTGTACCAGCTTTAACCGCTCATGAGACTTTAAGAGGCTGTGAATCTGAGAATATTGGATTGAAACAGCTTTCTGCATCACCAAAACAGACGATTCATGTTGCTGTGTGTTTATTTTTGACCCGGCAGACTTCGTCATATTTCCAGGAGACCTTTAATGAATCTATGAAAGAACCAAAATGTCTGATTGTGACAAAGACTGACGTGTTTCAATGATTCCACCACAGGAAACAGAGTTATAGGAGTCACTGGAAGCACGTGGATTTCACAAGTGGATGCAGATGTTGTTCAAGTCTGTACTCAGGATAATGAATATGTATTAATATCGGTGAGTTAAAGAGCAGCTCACGGCTCAGTTCCATGTTTCTGTGAATCATTTCGACGCTAAATGTCTCAGATGCTGGAAATGAAACGACAGAAGAAGAAGAAGAAGTTTCCAGCAGAGAGTCCGAGGATGTTTCTGTTAGCATTCAGGAGGGAGAGGATGTTTACATCACTGTGTGTGTGTGTGTGTGTGTGTGTGTGTGTGTGTGTGTGTGTGTGTGTGTGTGTGTCATCCGGGTTGAGCGGAGTCAAGCATTCTTTCCATTAGCCTCATCAAATCGATGCTCGACACTCCTCCTCCTCCATCCACTGTCCCTGCTCAGCCCCTCAGAGTGTGCGAGCGCGAATGTGTGCCACCAAAACGCCCGATCAATAAACTGATAGGATATCTGATCGGTAAAAACTGGGACAACCAGTCTGTCTGACGTGGAAACCAGATAAACTGCAGCACATTTAACCCAGTTTGAAGTTATTTCACGGCAGCAAAAACTCATCTCTGTTCACGAGCTCCGGAGATCTGTTGATGTTTGTTTTCTAATAATTTTAATGTTTAAATGAATCAGAAACATCTGTGTAATCAATAATATTATAGACTCTTACCCTTAATATTTACTTTAGTCAGATGAATTTGCATTTTACATAATATGATAGGATACTAGCCAGACACATTTACATAATAAATATTAATTTAGGACCTAAAACTTAATATTTAAATTAGTTGGGCCAATTTGCATATTTAATAATGTTGTAGTATCTTAAATTAAAAACATTTGCAGAATGAATGTCATCGTATAGCCAACGTCTCCATTGAGTCTTAATGTTAATATTTAAATTAGTTAGGAACATTCGCATAATTAATTAATTAAATTCACATCTTAGTATTTAAAATATTCAAGCAAATTTGTATAATTAGTATTATTAGGGAATATTAACATTAATATTTAAATTAATCAGGTACATTTATATAAATAATAGTAGTACCTTAACCATAGTATTATAAATATTCAGGTTAATTTACATAATGAATAATATTGTAGGGACCCTAGCCTTCATATTTAAATTAGTCAGAGACATTTGCATAATTAATAATGTCGTAGGTTTTAAAACATTATATTTAAATTAGTCAGAATATATTTTTATATAAATTGTAGGTTTTAACCCTTAAAATTTATATTAGTCTGGTAAACTGGCAGAATTAATAGCATTGTATAGTCTTATCTTAATATTTCAATTAGTTAGGTACATTTGCATAATTATTAATTATGTCTAATTATTAGTAATAGTTTTTATTAATGTATTATTTTCAATCTATGTATTTGTTCTACTGTTCTGTTACACTGTTGGTGCTGAACCTGAGGGAACCCTTCCAAGGGATTAATAAAGATTCTATTGATCTATCTATTATAATATAATTCTTGTACGGTATTAAATAAGTAATATTTTCTATAGTACTGTAGGTCTAAACCTCAATGTTTAAGCATGTTAGGTGAATTTGAAATGTCAGTCTCATTTTTCTACTGTAAAACCTTTTGGCTCAACAACGTCTGTAGCTTTGACTGAAATGTTGAACGACTCAGCCACGATGTTTGATTCCTGTTGTCCAAAGTAGCAGTAAAATATTAGCGATCCTTCTCTGAGTGGTAAATATTAGCATTCAAATGAGGTAAACAACGACCTGCTAAACATTAGCATGTTAGCATTGCCACTGTGAGAATGTGAGGGAACTGATGTTAGCATCAAGTTAGCGCAAAGTACCTGAGGACAGTCTGACAGAGGTGCTAGCATGGCTGAAGACTTTCCCCCTCGTGCTGGTACCTTAGCTGTTCAGGTTGTGTGTACTAGTACTAGTTAACAGTACTAGTAGTTCCCACCGGCGTTAACCAGCCAGTTCTACAGGTTAGCTTAGAACTGAACTGAACAAAGGGAAGGACAGTCCCATTAGCTGGCACCGTCCCAAACACTCTGTTCACGCCTGTTTTCTGTCAGCCCACTGTGTCGCTATGACGACCGCCCAGTAAACAACCTCTTCTTCAACGGACCGCCGGTCGCCGCGGCAACGGTAAACATCCCGGAGGTCTGACAGTTTGTTTAAGTGAAGTGAAGCAGAGGTTTGACCCCTCCGGCTCCTGCAGAGAGAAGATTACAACTAAATTAAACACACAAAACAATTAGATTAATCATTTAAAAGGAAATCAGGTTGTTAAAAAATAAGTAACATGACAAAAAACAAGTAAGGCCACATACCCCAAAATAGAGCTGAGTCCAGTTACAATCTCTGACACACAATTCAGAAAAGCTGTGATCACTGAAACTAAACACACCGTAATTTCCAATCGTCAAATGGCTTAAACATGGCTCTAAAGTAAGTCGTAACAGCAGAACCTCCTCAGTTTTGGATCTGTAGGTTGTGTCTATGTCTGCATCATGGCTCCATGTGGAGAAGAACTAAACAGAGGAACTGAAAAATCTGACTCTGAGACTCACAAAGATGTGAAGGAAGATCAGTGAGAAGCTAAAAACTCAGGTAAACACAGTGTCAGCAGTAATCAGGAGGTCTAGAAGGAGCCATAGTACCACTAATCATGGCTGCAGTGGTCGTCCTCCTAAAACGACTCCACAGACAGTGAACTACTTTCACTATCTAGCTGTGAAAAACAGACGGTGCACAGTGAAAGAACGTTCTGGAGATAAATTAGTTGGTCTCAGATGGAGTCCAGCATGTTTGGTGTGAACCTGACCAGGTGGATGCATAGTCCTGACAGTGAAGCACGGAGGTGGGAGTGTAATGATATGAAGCTGCATGAGTGCAAAAGGTGAATGCATGTAATTAAACCAAAATACCGGCCGACCAGATGAGTCCAGGTCTGCAGAAGCTTGAAGCAGAGGAATATTCCAGCTTGAGAACCATCCAGAGCATAAAATCACACAAGAGTTTCTACACAAAACTACGACCTGGACAAGAGTGCTGCCTGACTTGAATCCAATGGAACACCTAGAATGTGTTTGTGTCATCTGAAAGCATGATTTTGAGATGACTGTTAATTTAAGACTTTATTTTGCACAGTGTTGAACTGAAAACAGTAGAAACCTCAAGAAACAGCACAGTGGAAACTAACAAGACATCATCCTCCATGACGGTGTTCGCACACACACACTGAACGGTCATCCAGCCTTTAACCTTTACAGTCACCTGGTGTCTTTGTTTTAGGTCACCTGGAGAAAAAGTCACAAAAAGTTTGACACCAAATGTTCAAACGGGAAAAATCAGCTGGTCACGCAGTTAGTGTTTAACTGTCTGTTGACTCAGTTTGCCGCTGATTGTTTTTTTCTCTCTGAGGGCGACAACCACCGCAGACGCCTCCGTCAACACCCAGAGGCCTTCAGCAAGTCAGAAAACCTCCCGGTACAAGCCTGTTCAGAGGACGGCCAGGTCGTGGCAGCTCTTGGACCGCACCTTCACCGCCATGCGCTGGTTGTTGCGCGCCACCAGTCGGTCCAGGAAGCGCCGAGCCTTCTGGGTGATGCTCTCTTTGCGTTTATAGATGGAGTGTCTGCGCTGGACGGCCTCGCTGCCGTCCCGACGGAGGCGGATCTGTCGCACCACGCCCTCGAACAGCTCGGAAACGTTGTGCTGCAGAGACGCCGACGTCTCAATGAACTTACAGTCGAACACTACCGCACACGCTCGGCCCTCTGGGAAAACAAACACAGAAAGAGATTAAATTACTACTATGGTAACAGCTGATTATGAATACTTAGCATTTTGTTTTAGAAGGGCCGATCAAAAAGAAGAGATGCACATTTGTGATTTCTCCATGGAACCTTCTCAGACCAGCCCTAACCTGGAGGATCATCATGGTGACCAGAGGAACGTCCACCAGGAGAACAAACAGCAGTTTCACAGTGGAAGAGCTTCAGTTTCCAAAACCAGACAAGGCATCAATGCAAAGTTTCACTGTATCGTCCTGAGGAGTCTGAGGAAGAACAGTCAGGGCAAACCAACTGAACTGTGGCATGTTGGTGCTTCCAGTTACAGTGGGGTGATCACCATGTTTTTTTGGTCACAACAACACATTCGTCGCTCTCCACCCGAACTACTTGCCAGATTTTTACCTCCGCCAAGAAGGTTATGTGGGAAATGGGACAAGGAACAAATGATGACATTTAGGGACTGATCCGGATCACCGTCTGGATCCAAGAAATTTTTTAAATATAAGTGTAACCAGGTGGACAATTAAATGCGGTTTACTCTAAAAGCCACCAGAGGGCACTCTTGTTTTTGGGGTAACCCCCTCTGACCACATGACATTTTGGGTCTCCACGTGACAGACAGCGACAATGACAGAGTTCTCTTTCCTTCCTGAGCGACATACGCACGGTTGGGTCGGCATTCTTATCTCCGGTTGTCTAAGAAGCTGGGAGGCTGTTAGGAGCTGCTGCGCTAGAGGCCGCGCCTGTTCATTAGGTCGGATGGGGTGAAGGCCGCATTGTCGGTAGGACATTTGAACTGTCTGTAATTACATTTGTATCTGTAACATTCCATACAAAATATGTGAATTGGGAGATTGTGTTGGGGGTGGACTGAAGCTCCTTGGTGGAGGTATGAGCTCTCTGAGGGCTTTTCTAGTTCTCCCTGTGACTTCTTTTTCTTACCCAAAATAAAATTTTCGTCGAAGTGTCACTGAGTTAACAGAGTTTAGGAGATTCAACTCATCACAGACAGAGCTTGACATATTTTCATGGAGCATCACAAGTGTTGCAGGAGCACTAGGAGCAGAGTATCACAGCACAAGGAGACTATTACCGCCACTACTTTTTGATCAACCCTCACATCAGCGTATATATGTTCCTCACCTTCTACAGCGACTTCTCTGGACCGGACCAAGTCGCTCTTGTTTCCAACGAGGATGATGGGAAGGTTTTCGGCCTGGCGGGTCCGTCGCAGCGTGATGCGGAGCTCAGCGGCGGACTCGAAGCTGGATCGGTCGGTGACGGAGTAGACGATGACGTAAGCGCTTCCCACCTTCAAACAGTCGTTGTGGGAGGAGGCGGCCTCCCCCTCCTGAGACATGACCACAGAGAGGAAGAAGCATCCTGTTTATTTTCATAACCCAGACTTCAGTGGATGCTTTTGCAAATACTGATGAAGTCCTATTAAGTTGCATGCTCTGGTCAAAACTGTGCAGTAGTGTGAGCGGTATGGCCTAAATATCCTGGGAGATGTAGTCCTTTCAGTGTGTTATGGGTTTGTCCTGAGCTTCGGAGTAAAAGAACTGATGCATAAGATAAAGATTAGTCTGACTAACTAAGTAGGCTGTGGGTATAAACCTACCACTGGCTGCACATTTCACACAGCTTTCACTTTCCATTTTGCGAATGACCAAAATCCCCTTCACTGCAGGAAACAAAAACCCCAACCTCCGGACAACAACCTAGACTCTAAAAATGTCAAGTTCTGCAGAAGATTTGGATCATGCAGTAAGGAGCCCTGCTAGTTTTATTCAGTAAATTTTCCATTTCAATGACAGTTCTTGCCTCACTGCACGCAAGTGTTGCCCCAAAACAACTCCCCTGTCACTACTTTATTGGGACACCATTGCTGCACCCTGGGCTTAGCTCCACCCAATAAGATTGTGACTGGTTTACAAAAACAATACAAACAAGCAGAGTGTTTTACACCCTACAGCAGAATGATACTGAGGTGCAGTCAGACCATTCTCCAGCACTATCACAGCTGTGGAGACAGATCTGGATATGCAGGATTTGATTACCACAGCTCTGGACAAGATGACTGAAGTTAGTCAGAATAATTCTCACATTGTTCCATCCGCCAAGGAGGTTATGTGACGGCCAGCGTTCGTTTGTTTGTTTGTTTGTGTTCAAAATAACTCAAAAACTCATGGACGGATTTGGATGAAATTTTCAGGGAATGTGTGAAATGGGACAAGGAACAAATGATGACATTCTGGGACTGATCCGGATCACCATCTGGATCCAGGAATTTTTTTTAATGTAGGTGTAACCGGGTGGACAATTAAATGTGGTTTACTCTAAAAGCCACCAGAGGGCACTCTTGTTTTTGGGGTAACCCCCTCTGACCACATGACATTTTGGGTCTCCACGCGACAGACAGTGACAGTGACGGAGTTCTCTTTCCTTCCTGAGCGACATACGCACGGTTGGGCCGGCATTCTTATCTCCGGTTGTCTAAGAAGCTGGGATGCTGTTAGGAGCTGCCGCGCTAGAGGCCGCACCTGTTCATTAGGTCGGATGGGGTGAAGGCCGCATTGTCGGTAGGACATTTGAACTGTATGTAATTACATTTGTATCTGTAACGTTCCATAGAAAATATGTGAAATGGGAGACTGTGTTGGGGGTGGAAGCTCCTTGGTGGCGGTATGAGCTCTCTGAGTGCTTTTCTAGTTATAAAGGCTTTCTTATGATTTGTCATGCTAATTTCTCCACCAAAGATTTAAAAGAAAAATGGCCGACAGCAAAGGAGAGTGAACTACAAAGTCTTTCTAAACATAAATGAAATTGGAGTGAGCTTACTTAATCTTGAGCACAGAAACTCCCGTTTTATATCCATTTTTACTCTGAAATAACTTGAAAGTTATGCAGTTATCAGGTTAAAATGTAAAGATTTGTGGACTGAGCCCCCAGTATGTCAACATCCCAAATGGTTTCCAGGTAGTCTCAGTTACATTACGCCCTTAAATACCTCACTGTTTTGCTTGATTATAGTCAACACAGAAAGCAGCTCAGGTCACATGTCTGAACAAACGATAAGAAGGAATTTGTTTAAGGAGTGAAGTGAATGTGAGTGTTCGGTCACAGTGAACAAAACGTGCAAATGTCAAACCGCTTCTGTGTAAACAATGTCGCTGTTACTGTTGTCTTTCGTGGATCTAAAACCTGCAGCAGCCAACATTCTTGGAATCAGCCATTAACAGAGCAGCTCATGTTCTACAATCATTCTCCATCAAACACAAACACATAAAGTACCAGTTTGTCATTCTCCCAGGTATCCATGACGATGAGCGTGGTTTCCTCTCCATCTACTGTCAATGTTCGCTCGTACGTGTCCTCTGTAACAAACAACGACAGCAACAGTTAGCAGCAGGACATGCTAACGTCTCTGAAAGGTTGTGTTCAGGCCCAGCAATGCTTTGACCTCACATCGGTATGCTAACATGTAGATATTTAGCTTGTTGTCATCCACTTTAGTAGGGTAAGATGCTAACACTAATGCTAATTAGCACTGAGCACAAAGCTAAGCTAAGCTAAGATTAGATGAGATAATCCTAAATTAATACCATAGTGGGGAAGTTTGCAGAAAATACGATATCATATAAAATGTAGATATGGCAAGAATTCTCCTATATGTTGGGAAAAATCACATTTTATGCAGTGTTAAATGTTTAAAATATTCACAACAAACACTTTTAAAGTTGAGGCTGATGGATGTCATTCAATTTGTGCTGGATGAAAAGTCAGAATATTTATGAAACTTATGACATTTTCACATTTATTAACAATCCATTCAATAATGGTTGAGATATCTCAGTTTGGACCAAAGTGGGGAACCAGCTGAGGACCTGAGGGGTTTACTGTGAAGCCAGTTTGACAAAGTCAGGCTTTCTTTGTGTTAGCCTAAACCTTCAGTCACAGATATCCACTTTCTTTGTTAACAAAGTTTTGGTGGGCTGTGCGGCATCAGTTACCATGGTGATGTAGCTGAGCAGCATCAGTTACCATGGTGATGTGCCTGTGAAGCATCAGTTACCATGGTGATGTAGCTGTGCGGCATCAGTTACCATGGTGATGTAGCTGTGCGGCATCAGTTACCATGGTGATGTAGCTGAGCAGCATCAGTTACCATGGTGATGTAGCTGTGCAGTATCAGTTACCATGGTGATGTAGCTATGCAGCATCAGTTACCATGGTGATGTAGCTGTGCGGCATCAGTTACCATGGTGATGTAGCTGAGCAGCATCAGTTACCATGGTGATGTAGCTGTGTAGCATTAGTTACCATGGTGATTTAGCTGTGCGGCATCAGTTACCATGGTGATGTAGCTGAGCAGCATCAGTTACCATGGTGATGTAGCTGTGCGGCATCAGTTACCATGGTGATGTAGCTGAGCAGCATCAGTTACCATGGTGATGTGCCTGTGCAGCATCAGTTACCATGGTGATGTAGCTGTGTAGCATCAGTTACCATGGTGATGTAGCTGTGCGGCATCAGTTACCATGGTGATGTAGCAGGTTAAAGAGAGTACAGTCCTCAGACTAACACCATCATCCCTTGAGCAACAACATTGAGGACCAACAACAACAAATCACAGATTCCCTTTTTAACAGACAACATGAGACAACTACGAAAACATGAAATAACAAGAAGAACTGAAAACACGTAAAAGCAGCCGGAGTTCAGTGAATCTGAACACTAACAGCCGACAGACTGTCAGAGAATCACTGGATCAATACAGGCTTCAGTCATGGCCCGCGGCCAATCAACACGGGACACAAGAGCCGATCAATGATGAAGGTCGCAGTGTCACAGAGTCAGAGACAGAAACAGCAGCACGGTGAAGCTGCTGCATGAAACCGCGGTAGGAGGATCTACAGACGAGGCGTTATTGGCTCATTTAATAAGTCTGTCTTTAAACATCTGGGACGTTTAATTCACCAAACGTTGTTTAACATATTTGATTTAACTTTCTGACGTTATGCAGCAATGATGCTCAGAACTAAAGCCTCTAAAGGGGGAAATTTCAAACGTCCATCACCTGAATCCGCCCCGGTAGTACTTTATTCTTGTTTTCCACAGCTATAGCTCTTTAGACAAGACCTCCAGTGATTCAATCAGTTCCATTAATGTTTCAGATCTGTGCAGCAGAGACCAAGAGATCCTTTATTCCTTAATATGGGCAAAAACCAAAGTTTAAAAACACTGAATCCTTAATGAGGACTTCTAGTAGAACACCTTGTTAAATTAAATAACAGCAAAATGTCCTGTTGTGTTGTTTATACTGTTGGTTCTCCCTTTGATTAAATATCCACTTTGCAGGTATTGCTAGTTGCCCTGTTGTCGTCCTTTCTCATGAAATGGAACCAAACTTTCGATCATTTGTGCCGCTTGGCGCCATGTTTCCTGCTGGCTGCACTGGTGAATGACGTCACCATACATGTTACGTAGCTTACGCAAGCTTCATTCACAACCACTGGAATCGATAAGAAAATCATTTGCAAAATTGCCAATGATTCCAAGGAGCTGAAACACTGAGAACTGGTCCTCAACAAGAATAAGCTTTTATTAGCATCCCTAATTATAGATGTAGATTTAGCATTAAATAATAGAAAATGTTCTATTATTCATCAAAGAAAAACTATTAAATTCTACATTTATGCTATTTTTTGTAAATATAATTGTCACTATAATATTATTATTTTAATATAATTATATTTTTGAAATGCCCTGCCTTCGCCCTGAGTCGACTGGGATCGGCTCCAGTCCCCTGCGACTCTACAGAGGATTAAGTGGTGTATAGATAATGGATGGATGATATTTTTGAAATGTGACACCGTTATGTAGACAGATTTCTTTCTTTCTTTTCTTTTCTTTTCTTTACTTTTTCTTTTACTCTGGTTAAAAAAAATGCATTTTTGTAATTCCATGACAAAGTCCAGGTAATAACTTGTTTTCCAGATTTATTTCTAAGAGTGGATGTAGAGATATTTCTTTCAGCGACAATACAAACGAGGAGTTCTCCAACAGTTTCCTCAGCAGAACTCTGATCTGAGCATCATTATGGAGTCCGTCTTGAACTAAACCTTTTCCAAGAATGTTGGAACAACCGAACCAGTTCCTTGGAAGTGTTCTGGAGGCGTTGTCTCTCATTCTAAATATTGACTCTACTCAGTTTATTTAATGTTTGTTGCGCTAACTGATAAATAAGTTTTATACACAACGTTACTTCTGGAGGCTTCCTCCTCTTAGTTTGCCTCAGGGCTGAACCAGATCATCTGGTCCCTGCATTAAATCTGAGTCTTGCTGGGAAACTTGGACCCTGTCAGGCCTGATGGAAACCAGAGTTCAGAGGAACATTCACAGATCGCTCAGGTCATAAAGACTTGGTGAGAGCTTTAAGGATTAATGACAGTTCACCACATCTCAGACACACAACGTCCCACCTCCTGGTTGTTCGTCTTTCTCCGTGATCCCGGCAAAGATTCCTGCCAGGCTGGTCTTTCCGACGCCGTGGTCGCCGAGCAGCACCACTCTGTAAACACAGTCCGAGTCGCTCTGCGAGTCGTCGTCCGAGTCCGAGCTCCACTGGGCCCGGTAGTGGAGGGACGTGTCCCCGGGGTGGTAGGAGGCCGACTGGCCCAGAGGAGGGTGGCTCCGCTGGGGTTGGGGCTGCTCCGGGTCGGGCTGGGCGCCGCCGAGGGGCCGGAGGTTCCGAGGCAAGGATGGGTGCTGGTAGAGGGGGGGGATCGGGGTGCTGCCTCGCCTCCGCAGGGGCGACTTCTCTCTCTGGGTGTTGAGGGTCATGTTGCTATGGTGACAGCATCAGGACCAGTTGGGCCTGAGGGGGGAAACAACAGGGTTCAGGAAAGTCCGGTCCAACGTGGTCTTCAAGAACTAAACACTGAAGTATGTCTCAGAGTCGGTTCACGGTTTACTTGGTTGTTTAGGAGCCAAAACTAAACTTTTGTGCCAAATCTGGACAATTTCAGACGTTTTCAAACCTGGAATTTTTACATTTTCACTCTAAAACAACTTTGAAGCCATTTTAAGGCCTCGATATCTCCAAAAATAAAACTCCTACAGCCATCAGATCTGGTGCGGACACAGACAGAATAGTTTCAAGCAGATGCAAATGATGGAAAAGTTCCAGTAGAGGACAAAATTTAATTACTGGTCTTCAAGCCAGACTGGTATTGGGGTCCCAGAAAGTCCCTGTAAGTGTATATCTGTGGATTTATCCATACAAGATCAGCTTCATATGGAGGCTCAACATGGAAGCAGCTTTACACATATATTACCAACATTTAGACCCCTATGAACACCAGTTTTTGTTTCCTACCAGTGAGTCAGCATCACAAATTAGTCAAAATAGCAAAAACTGGACCCTTGTTTTACCAAAGGTGCCAAACATCAAATCCTACTGATGTTAGATGCTCAACAGTCGGTGGAACGTCGACCAAAGACTTTTCCAGAATGGCTCAAAACGAGTCCAAAACAATCCCAAAATGCCTCAACAGTTGGTGAAACATCGACCAGAGACTGTATTTATAGCAGGAAATATGGATGCATCCATTTATATACACTTATAGGACCTTTCTGGGGCCACAGCACCAATTCTGCACTTTTTTTCATTATCAAGGGTCAAATAAGTGAGACTTTTTCCTCTGGTGGAGCCATTTTATCCTCTGGACCTGCTGGAAATTAATTTATTCAATGAAATTAGTGTTTTTTAGGGTTTTAACTTTTATATTTAATTTATGTAGTTAAATTTTGACAATGATAATTAATTAATTTGTGACAATTTGTTGTTTTGCTGAATTTTAATCTTAATATTTATTTGTATTTTAGTATGATTTTAACATTATTACTTAATGTATTAAAGTTTATTTATATTTTCTCGTAGGGATTTAATCTTAATATTTAATTTAGTCAATGTTTGTAGAATTCTAGTGGTAATGTTTATTTTAAGCAAATAAATTTGTATTTTTTGTAGAATTTTAATCTTAATATTTATTTTAAGCAAATAATTTGTATTTTTATAGAATTATAGTCTTAATGTTTATTTTAAACAAATAAAGTTGTATTTTTTGTAAAAATTTTAGTCTTAATGTTTATTTTAAGCAAATAATTTGTATTTTTCTTTATAGAATTTTAATCTTAATATTTATTTTAAGCAAATAATTTATATTTTTTTATGGAATTTTAGTCTTAATGTTTATTTTAAGCAAATAATTTATATTTTTTTATAGAATTTTAATCTTAATATTTATTTTAAGCAAATAATTTGAATTTTTTAATAGAATTTTAATCTTAATATTTATTTTAAGCAAATAATTTATTGTTTTTTTAAATAGAATTTTAGTTTTAATATTTATTTTAAGCAAAAAAAATATCTTTTTTGTAGAATTTTAATCTTAATATTTATTTTAAGCAAATAAATTTGTATTTTTTGTTGAATTTTAGTCTTAATATTTATTTTAAGCAAATAATTTATATTTTTTTGTAGAATTTTAATCTTAATATTTATTTTAAGCAAATAATTTTTATGTTTTTTGTAGAATTTTAGTCTCAATATTTATTTTTATGCAGATAAATTTGTACTGTGTAGGGTTTAAATGTTAATATTTCACATATGCAGGTAAATTTGAATTTTAAATAACGCTGTAGAGTTTTAATTTTAATATTTAAACTTGTTGTGAGTCTTGTTTTCTGGCTCAAACTGTGCTGCATCCATTACAATGACTTGACTTCTGAGTTTCCTGCTTTTGCATTGTTGCCAAAACCATGCTTCTTAATATTGGTCCTAATTATAAAATAAAGACGTTACAGGTCTCAGATCAGGTCTAATGGGAACCAAACGGACCAGTGAAGGTCTCTGCTGTGTATAAAAGAACTCAGACACACAAACAAACCTCCTACAATGAATAATTCAAGCATTTAAAGGTGCCAAGTGCAACAGTCGGGTACATTTACACCGACGATCCTGCAAAATACCTCATAATCTACAGATCCAGATTAACCTTTCCTCATTCCTCCACAGTAAAACCACAAACAGAAGGTCAGCAGGTCATTCGAGTAAAACACCAGGAGAAGAGGTGATGAACTACAGCGTTTGTCTGGAGTCACCAAGAGAGAAAAACACGACACACTCATGTTTTCACTTTTTACACGCAGTAAAAGTCTAAAAACATGAAACACAGAGAGCAAAGCCCGACCCAGGAACACGTCTGGTTTAAGTGTCAGCACATGCAGAGACATAAAGTCACATTGTTCAGCGTAATAAGTGAAAACCAGACAGACTCACCGTTCAGCCCGTTCACACACACTTTCCATCCAGCCTCAGTGAGCAGCAGGACTGAAGTGAACCCTCCTGGGTCGGTGTAACGCTGTAACCGTACCCCGGTGCCACAGTAACCCGCCTGGAAAAAAAAAAGTTCCACAACAGCGTTAAAAATTCAGCAGCGGAATCACAGTTATCTGCCTCCTCAGTGTGTGTGTGTGTGTGTGTGTGTGTGTGTGTGTCAGAGAGACAGCAGAGCAGAAACAGATATCTGAGCGTGTGTGTGTGTGTGTGTGTGTGTGTGTGTGTGAGTGTGTGTGTGGGTGTTTTATCAGTGTGAAGGGTGACTTAGTCGAGGAAACATTTCCCCTTTGACATAAAAGAGACAGTTTGACTGAATGAAAAAGGCTCCATCAGACTCTGACAGGATGTTTTCTAACTCTGACTCCATGTTTTTCCACTTTACAGCAGATTAATTAAAACCTCTCCAGAAGGTTTCTTTCAGCGTTTCAGCTCCAAACGCTGCAAAGATGCTTCATTCCTCCGAGACTGAACAACTCCTGGTTTTATTCTCAGTGTCTGTAGCTTTAAACGCTGCTGAGCTGCTGCTGCTGGCCCCGCCCCCTTCAGGAAGAAGACTCTCTCTGTCTGTTATTGACAGATGAATTAGTGCGTGAGAGCAAGACTTTTTATCTTTTAACTTTGTCTCTGAGGATCATTTTAAATAAAAATATCTGTGAATTCTCAACACAAAAGTTGCTTGTAACTCCAGTGTTTAACGACTCCCCCTTCAGGAAGAAGACTGTCTCTGCCAGCACAGACCTAGAACTTTCTCTCAGAGTGGCCACAGTTTACAAACTTTTTTTTTTTTTAACAAATTAAAAAATATTTTACAGATTTTTCTTGTTTTGTTACATCACAAATAATACCTGGTAAAATCACAGAAAAAATAATAATTTAAAAAAATACAAGCCAAAACTGTAAACAATGTCCACATCAAAAATCTGTATTTTCACAATTTTAATAGTAAAATTACACTTTTTTTTAACTTTATATAAAACTGCAAAAATTTGTTTAGTTTACAGATATTTGCAAGATATTTGCCGCGACTCAGTTCTGGAAAAGGGGGAGATAATGGATGGATAGATATTTGCCAATAATTGAAAAAAATAATATTTGGAAAAAAATGAAAAAATCTGTAAAATAAATTTTAAAATTATTTGATATTTTTCAGTTTTTTCCAAACATTAATTTATTAATATTTGTTATATTTTTGTTGACTGTAAAAAGCAAAACAAAACAAAACAACAAGCCAAATTTTTTAAAAAAAGTCTGCATCAAAAATCTGTATTTCTTCAAATAGTAATTCATTCTTTTACAACATATCACCGTAAACTTATTTTATTTTACGTGTTTTTACATTTTTCAGAAGTCATAGTATTCCAGCTGTTTTCATAGCTTATTTTAAAAAGCACATTTTACATGGAATTCTCAGTCGACGTTATAAAATCAGTCTTTTAGCCACTTAAAGCGACTGTTGGTTGACATGTGGACTGAATGAGTTACAGTCACTATTTCATCCTCGTTCTGCTGTCTGACAATGAAAACAGACAAATCTGTCAGTTAGAACAACTTTATTGGGAATTCAGCTGTTTTAAAATGCAATTAATGTGAGCACAGAGAGCAGGAGAGAAGCTAACAGATGGAAACACCAGCTGAGTTTAGTGACCCACCCAGTCCTTGTTTACTGGTTTAGATTAAAGTTTCCTCAGAGCTCTGACCTGTGAGGAAACCATCAGCGCTAATGTTAGCCACATTAGCTGCACAGCAAGCTAACACTGTGGGGACATTACCATCAGTAATACCAGTAACCCAGTTCAGTTCCTCAGATGCTGCCAGTGCATGAAGACTCTTGTGTTCACTCTTACAGCCAACAGTAGAACATTTGTTAAAGTCAAATTTAACCCCTTAAAGCCGATCGCCACACATTCACATCATACCGCTTGTATTCAGACTGTAGCAGAGACAGCGTATGCATTCCCCCATTCAATACCTATGTAAACAATTCTTACTATTAATGCCTGTTTCATCATTAATTTGCATCATACCTAAATCTGTATTTATATTATGTGCTGTAGAAAAAAAAATAACAATCTCCACTTAATTCAGCATCAGCTTGAAAGAAAAACACAGTAATTGATTTTTCTTGTACAATTGTAAATAAATTCAGGTTTCAAGGGGTTAACTCTGGATCTGTTTCCTGTTTCAGCCCGAACAGAACGAAAACCATGTTACACTGTAAAAAAGAAAAAGTTAGGAAAACTCAAAATTTCAAGGCAACTTACCGCACTAGATTTTTCAGTTCTGTGGCCAACTCAGATTATTACATTCTGAAGAAACTCCTCTATAGTTGTTCCAACAAATCATCACTTGTTTGTAGAATTTAAGTTTCGCTTTAATAAAAACTTCAAATTCTGTGTGTTTATTACTTTTACAGTTTTACAGTGAACGTCACAGTGCAGGTTTGTATTTCTGATCACAAAGTCAACATATTAGGGCGGCTGTGGCTCAGGTGGTAGAGCAGGTTGTCCACTGATTGTAAGGTTGGCGGTTCGATCCCCGGCCCCTCCACATGCCGAAGTGTTCTTGGGCAAGACACTGAACCACAAGTTGCTCCCAGTGGTAGATTAGCGCCTTGCATGGCAGCTCTGTCACCATTGGAGTGTGAATGGGTGAATGAGAAACACATTATAAAGCACTTTGGGTACCACTAAAGGCTGGCAAACATTATAGGATTCTTCAAACCTTCTCAGATTTAGAGACCACACACTTTATGATAACAAAAGACAGATCTCTCTCTTCTGATCTTATAGTGTGGTGTTAGCGAACCACGCTAACTGATCCTTCAGCAGACTATCAGGTTCTTCACGCTCAATATTCAAAATCTCGCGTAGTCAAACGTGACTTCAGTGCAAACAAACATGATGGAATAACAGCGCTATAAATAATGACGTTATTAACGGCGTTCCTTTCTTCAGTAACCAGTAATCTAATTGATTATTCTTCCCATCATTATAACTTTGTTACCGTTGCTGCCAAAAATGTGGCACGTTGCTATAATTGAAGCTGTTTTTTCTTCAGACCATCCAGATCTCTGAGCCGAGGGGCAGAGATTCTTTAGTGCTGTCAAAACTGACGCGTTAGTGCGGATTAATCCATCATCATGATTAATCTGATTAAAATTTTTAGCGACAGTACCTCTACTTGTTTGTTTTTACTTCCTGTTCCGTCAGTCAGCTGAGTCAGCTCGCGTTCTGATTGGCTTAAATCTGGTACACGTGACATCACACACTGAGCGTGCTCGGCTGCTCTCGGAGGAAACCCCCACACACTACAGGGTTTATAGTCACTAATATTAAACATGTTTATTATCTATGATCTCTCCTTCCGAGCAGATCGGAACGAACAAAATCACTCTTAACACACCACAGGAACATCAGACACCATGTGGTTTGCAAACATCCGACAATCGGGCCTTTGCTGGCTTTGACTGTAAGGAGATCAGGACAAAAATCAGCCCGATTATCCTGGAGTGTGTACCGGCCTTTACAGTTGACTACAGCTGGTGACTCCTCTGAGCCAGTTTAAATAGGGCCCACACTCATTAGACTCTATAGTAATCTAAACTTTATTAGTCCCCTTGGGGAAATTCGTTCTCTGCATTTGACCCATCCATATTTGGAGCAGTGGGCTGCCGTGGAATCGCCCAGGGGGGTTAAGGGCCTCGCTCAAGGGCCCACAGTGGTGGTGACTCAGCCTCTTGCCAGTCCGGGGACGCGAACCGACGACCCACCGGTTACAAGTTCGCTGCACAAACCACTAGACCACCACTACCCTTTTTTAAAAACATTTTTAAAAATATATTTACTATACATATTGAATTATTATGTATTTTTAGTTACGGAAGGTTTAACAGCGACACAGGGCACCGTAACTGCACTGTAAAAAGTTGAACTTGCAAAAATAAGTTTCTAAAATCGGCCCGATTATCCTGTAGTGTGTACCGGCCTTAAGGTAGAAAAAGGTGCTTTATAAGTGTAGAACATTTACCGTATTGAAACAAGCAGCATAAAGAAAAACACTCAGAGCTTTTGCCTTTTTCTTCACGCTGCCCCCAGTAGCTTCTTTTATGTTTGCAGAAACAACCCGAGAACGTTGCAGGCAGCTATAAACCCCACGACGCTTCTCACTCATGGTGCTGGCAACAACATTAATCACTCCAAACTCCCATAATGCATTGCAACACACAGTTCAGTCTTTGCAACCGGCTCTGCGATCGCTACGTAATTTAGACAAAACACTCACCTGCACAACTTAAATTTCCCTTCAGGACTGTGTGATCAATCAAGGAGGACCGGGAAAGAAAACTCGTCACCTGATGGCTGGAAATGGTGGCTTCAGTCCCCTGCAGAGTTGCTCAGGAGACCCCGTACTTTCAGGGAAGCGTGTGCAGTTTTGTCCACATACCTGACCCGGGCCTCGATAAGTGTTGGATTTTGAGTTTTGCCACCACATCACATGAAACAAGGCCAACGTTCACAACAAACCTGATGATGTTCGTTAAGATAATTAATATTCCAATGTTTGCACTATAAATTAATATTTTTTGTTCAGCTTACTTCAAAATCATTTTAAGGTGAGCAGTTTTAAGTTTTCGTTTTAACAGTGGAAGATGATGAGATGTTAAAACCACAGAAAGTCAGACTTCCTGTTAAATATCATCCAAACATGTTAACGTTTATTATTCTCTGACTTTATATAAACAGCGCTGATGCATGTTCTTAACCTTCTTCCACAGTTTCCCCAGAGCTGAAGTGGAAAATGAGATTATGGTGAAGCGGCCGTCACTTCCTCTGTGTCGGAGCGACTCTCAGCACATGTTTAGATTTTCCACCCACTCAGTTTAAAAGTTGAGCCTGAAGAGGACGACGTTCCTGCTGCATCCTGTCCACTGGAACAGTCCCTGAGAGGTTAGGCGCTGATGATCTTTAACTTCATCAAGCGACTGAAGCGACTAAGTTCTTTCTGTTTTACAGTTTCTGATGAATCAGGTGTGATTTGGTGATTTTTAAAATTTCACTAATTTCTGTTGTTGACTGTATGAACAAAACAAAAAAGAAGCGACATAATTTCAGTTAAAAGTCAGTTCAGGAAACCACTTTATGTTCTGTACGCTGTAAAAAAACAATGAAAATCAGGCAGAAAAGGTGTAAAAAACTGTAAAAAACAGGGAAATACTGTGACGTTTAAAAACTGTAAAAATAAATAAAAACAACAGTAAATATCTGCAAAATAACAACATTTTTTGTTGATTTAAATAAAGTAAAACTGTGTAATTTTCCAGTCTATAAAACAAAAGTTTAAAAACATTATTTACATTATTTTCAATCCTTAATATACATATTTGTTCTCTGTAATAACAGCAAATATCTGTAAAATAATTTTATTTTTAACTGAAAAAAAGTACAGATATTTGATGAGGACATTATTTACAATTTGACAGTCAAGATGTTAATTAGTAAAATTTTGATTTTACTGGATTTTATCTGTAATTTAACAACAGAAGGAAAAATTTTAACTGTTTAAAAAAATATTTATTATTTTTAAATCCCTAAAATACATAATTATTCTTTCAAATAACAGCGAATATCTGTAAAATAATGTTGTTTTAAGTGATTTAAATACAGTGAAAACATAGTGTAATTTTACATTTAACATTTTAATTCATCATTTGTAAAAATACAGATGTTTTATTCTGACATTTGCAGTTTTGGTCTGTTGATATGGAAATTATTTTTTCTGATTTGATAGCTGTCATCTGTAAATCTGTAAAATAACTTCAATTTTTTTCACGTCTTTTAATGTAGAGAGGAGAGTGATGCATCCTGGGACGTCTCGGTCTGCTGAAGGTCGTCGGTTTGATTCCGGTCAGGAGGAGGAGGAGGAAGAGGAGGAGGAGGAGGAGCTGCAGGGAAGAACGTCATTGTTTTAAAGATGTAAGAAGTTTCACCAAAGAAAATTAAGCTTTATAATAATAATAATAATAATAATACCAACATGTCTGACTTTGTCTCCGGTGTTGAAGAGGAGCAGTGATCCAGTTTGACAGGACGCTCAGAGCTGCAGGAGAAAAACAAACCGATCTTGATGCATTCATTTCTCCACACTTTAACTCTAAATGGAAAAGTTGTCTCAGTGTAATGTGTAGTTCTCTTCATGTCCAGCAGGTGGAGCAGCTTCTGGGTCGTCTTCGTGTTTTCTTTGTGTTCATATTTACAGTTTGCATTAAAAAGGAAAACGACAGTCAGGAAATCGAACTGCTTCTCTCTGGAAAGTGTGACCTGACTTACTTCTGTATGTAAGAGAGGCAGAAGATCCAAGCCGCTCCCCAGGTTCTGGTCCACCTTCCTCTGCAGACTCTCCTCCAGATTCTAGTTCAGCTCCCTCCAAAGATCCTCCTTCAGATTCTGGCTCTGAGTCTGGAGGCTCTCCTCCAGGTTCTAGCTCTGGAGGTTTTCTGCCAGGTTCTGGTCCACTTTCTTCTCCGGATTCTCCTGGTCCACCTACCTCTGAAGACTCTCCTCCATGTTCAGTTTTTGGAGGTTCTCCACCAGGTTCTGGTCCGACCTCTGACTGGAGGAAGACCCTGTCCAGCAGCTGGTCCAGCAGCTGGTTGGCGTGGTCCGGTCTGGTTCTGATGGTCAGGGAGCGAGCGGGTCGTCCTGCTGAGATCCGCAGCTCGGCCAGATCTCTGAGGAACCAACGTTTTACATGTTACTCTGCTCATCAGCTGTAGGAAGATGTTCCTCCATGCTGGATGTATCTCCAACTACTCCCTCCTCTGTTCTCTGTTTCTGCTGCATTTATTCTATTGATCCAGGATGTTTGATTTTCCTCTCAGTCTCTTTTCTCGTCCCTGTTTTGTGTCTTTTTTTGTCGTTTTATCTCCTTTGTGTTGTTTTATTTCTCTATTTTTGTGGTTCTTTATTCTGCTTTTGTCGTTTTGTGTCTTACTTTTGTTGATTTTGTCTTGTTTTTTTCCCTTTTTGTGTAATTTTCTGTCTATTTTATGTGATTTGGTGTCTTATTTGTGTTGTTTTATGTCTGTTTTTAGAAGTTTTTGCCTTGTTTTGTGTCGTTTTGTCTCCACATTCCATCAACGTCTAACTACTTCCATGTTTCCAACCTCTCCAGACTTCTCCTCTCTACTCTGCTCATCAGCTGTAGGAAGATGTTTCACCATGCTGGATGTATCTCCAACTACTTCCTCCTCTGTTCACTGTTTCTGAGCCATGCTGCATTTATTCTACTGATCCAGGATGTTTTACTTTCCTGTCAGTCTCTTCTCTGTGGAAACACTGCCTGCAGTTCAGCCGAGTGTTTGTCATGTGACTGTTAGCTTCTCGGCTGCACTGTGGAATGCAGATTTGTTTGTTTGTTTGTTTTTAACTGAATCTGATTATTTTTTTTGTCCATTTTGTAAAAAAAAGATACGTGCAGAATAAAGTGTTTTTGATGAAAAATCTCAAATTTCGACTGTTTTTCTCGATAGAAAACAAACGATGCATTCACAGACTATCGGAAAGTTGAAAACCTGACAAGCCTTTCTGCTTCAATGGTTTCTCACTGGAGGGATTTGGGTGGTTTCTGTGATGAAATGCTGGTGGGTATCTGATCGGTGAGGCAGCTGTGGGGTTCTCACCTGTTTCTGTTTTGTCTGTAGATGCAGTAGAGAAGCAGCAGAACCAGCAGAACCAGCAGCAGAACCAGCAGAGACACGACGAAGAGGTCGACGGTCAGCTCCATCGTAACGCAGACGCATGAAAACCACCAATGCTCGGCCGCAGTTTGAACTGTTTCAGGAAGAAAAAGAAGACTGAAGATTAAATGTTGTTCTGGACCTCGGAACCAGCAGCAGAGGAAGCAGAACAAGGTCCATTTAGTAGCCGTGAAGGAGTTTTCAGACACATCACCATCATCTTCTTCAGCAGATAGAGTTTAAATCTCATCTTTTAAAGGACGTCTGCTGATGAAGGTGGTGAGATTTGATAAAAAGTTTTAGTGTTGATGCAGAAACCTTCTAAAAGGAGGGTTTATATCAAATCTCATGATAGACAGCCTCATTTTAGGGTGTTAAAGCGTAAAAAAGCAACATCATGTGAGTAAAAAGAAGCAGACAACTTGGACAAAATCCTGGATCCAGACGGTGATCCGGATCAGTCCCAAAATTTTATCATCTGTTCTTTGTCCCATTTCACACATTTCCTGAAAATTGCATCCAAATCTGACCATGAGTTTTCGAGTTATTTTGAACACAAACAAACAAAAAAACAAACAAATAAATAAACTAGAAAAGCCCTCAGAGAGCTCATACCTCCTCCAAGCAGCTTCAGTCCACCCCCAACTCAATCTCCCAGTTCACATATTTTGTACGGAACGTTACAGATACAAATGTAATTACAGACAGTTCAAATGTCCTACCAACAATGCGGCCTTCACCCCATCCGACCTAATGAACAGGCGCGGCCTCTAGCGCGGCAGCTCCTAACAGCCTCCCAGCTTCTTAGACAACCGTGCGTATGTCGCTCAGGAAGGAAAGAGAGCTCCGTCACTGTCGCTGTCTGTTGCATGGGAACCCAAAATGTCATGTGGTCAGAGGGGGTTACCCCAAAAACAAGAGTGCCCTCTGGTGGCTTTTAGAGTAAACTGCATTTAATTGTCCACCCGGTTACACTTATATTAAAAAAATCCTGGATCCAGACGGTGATCCGGATCAGTCCCAGAATTTCATCATTTCTTCTTTGTCCCATTTCACACATTTCCTGAAAATTTCATCCAAATCCGTCCATGAGTTTTCAGGTTATTTTGCACACAAACAAACAAACTAACTAACTAACTAACTAACAAAAACATAACCTCCTTGGTGGTAAAAATTGTCAAAAATAAGGCTCTTGCTCTGACCTGATTCTTTAAAAAATAAACAATTCTTCACTCCAACCATGAAGCCATCATTGACTCAGCTGAGACCAACAATCACATGACAAAACAATCAGAAACTTTTCGGCTGAACTGCAGGCAGTGTTCACACAGAGCAGAGAGGAGACGACCAGAGAGACTGAGAGGAGAATCAAACTAACTGGATCAATAAATAAATACAGCATTTCCACCTACAGGTCTTAATCTCACGATTCGATTGTCCTCTAGCGCCACCCTCTGGACAAACTACCTATTTAGCTCAACTAGACACAGACACAGGCCTGTTGTGGCTGTTTTGAACACACCAGTCTGGTCGAACGTAAACTTATCTCGATATAAACAACAACCACCTAAGCCAGCGTTAACCTGTGACTCACCTGAGTCTGTTGCTGAGATTCTGAAGTTTGTTTGTTGCTCGGAGACGATCAGCAGCTTTTAAACGTCGGCCATTCTTAGAAGATCGAGAGAAAACATTCTGTTGGGCTTTTAAACCCACAGCTACCTCGACAATCTGCATTTGTGCATGTTGTTTGCAAATTTCTTGAATAGTTTGTGTGTTTTTATTTATTTTGTGGTTATAGGGAGCATGTTGAACCTTTCAGCTTAACTGCAGGCAGTGTTTATACAGAGAAAACAGGAGACAAGTATAGATTTAAATGTAAATACTTAAATCTATAGTGTTGGTAAAAGCTGTGGAGACATGTTGAGTCTAAGTTTTTTTCCATTTTTGTTAGATAAATAAAGAAATTCAGCTTCTATTTGTCTGTTTTTTTCTGATTTCTGTCTGTGTCATCCTACACAATAGACATTTCTTCATTCTCTCTCCTTCTTCATGGTTGTTCTGTTTCCATAGAGGTTCAGGACTTCAGATTGTGGTGCAAAATTAACCCACAGTGAGAGAAAATCACCTGGAGACTGCTGGGAGTTCAGAGGTTTAATTAGGCTACGTTCAGACTGCAGGCTAAAGTGACCCAAATGTGATTTTTGTTGCCCCCCTATTCGACCTGGATCTGATCTTTTCATGACAGTCTGAACAACACAGATCAGATTTTTTCAAATGCGATCCAGGCCACTTGGATATGTGGTCCTGAATCTGACACGTATCTGATCTTTACCTCCGCCAAGGAGGTTATGTGACGGCCGGCGTTGGTTTGTTTGCTTGTTTGTTTGTTTGTTTGTGTGCAAAATAACTGGAAAACTCATGGAAGGATTTGGATGAAATTTTCAGGAAATGTGTGAAATGGGACAAGGAATAAACGATGGAATTTTGGGACTGATCCGGATCACCGTCTGGATCCAGGATTTTTTTAATGTAAGTGTAACCAGGTGGACAATTAAATGCGGTCTACTCTAAAAGCCACCAGAGGACACTCTTGTTTTTGGGGTAACCCCCTCTGACCACATGACATTTTGGGTCTCCACGCGACAGACAGCGACAGTGACGGAGTTCTCTTTCCTTCCTGAGCGACATACGCACGGTTGGGCCGGCATTCTTATCTCCGGTTGTCTAAGAAGCTGGGAGGCTGTTAGGAGCTGCCGCGCTAGAGGCCGCGCCTGTTCATTAGGTCGGATGGGGTGAAGGCTGCATTGTTGGTAGGACATTTGAACTGTATGTAATTACATTAGTATCTGTAACGTTCCATAGAAAATATGTGAACTGGGAGATTGTGTTGGGGGTGGACTGAAGCTCCTTGGTGGAGGTATGAGCTCTCTGAGGGCTTTTCTAGTTTGCCATGTGACTTCTGTCTGAACGTCCAGGTCGCATTTATCCGACCTACACGTCACTGATACACGACAAACGTCTTTATTCTGTGTTCAAGTAGGAACAACAACAACAACCATGTTGGACGATAATGTGTTGTCCAGTCAGTGGAGGGAAAGCGAAGTTTTGGAGTTCATTAATATTTGGGGGGGCAGCTCTGTTCAGGACTAACTCCAGGGGTCTTATAGGAACTGAGTGGTTTTTGAAAACTTTTCCAAAGAAATGGCTGAGCGTGGGTCTAAACGGTCCTGGCTCCAATGCTAAAGAAAAGTAAAGAGCCTCCAAGGCCAAATATAAGGAGGCTGAAGACTCAAACAAACGAAGCGGCCGTCGACGTGTTGCCGGTCCACTTTACCAAGAGCTGGACCACATTCTGGGACATGAGCCCAGCATTCAGCCAGTGTGGTGTGACGTTGTTGTGTCCTCTTCTGCGACACTTCTGGGTCGTATGAAGTTCACACGGGATCACATACAAGGTGCATTTAATTGGAAATGTGAACGAACTGAGCATTAATCCCTGCAGTCTGAACGTAGCCTCGGTTTCCAGTTCACCGCAGTTATGGCTTGTTCTTCAGTTGATCTAAATTTGCCAGTAAATGTTTGTTTTCAATTTTAATACATGTTTAGCTGACACACTGAAGATGCTGCCGCTCTGATTAACCGTCACTCCACCTGATTCGACTGATTTGAACCTTTCTTTTGAATTTACCATTTCATACCAGTTTTTGTCGCCTTGATCTATAAATCACGTGAAGTCGCAGCTTCTCAGAGAGTAAAACTGTCCTGACAGGAGGTCTGGAGGTTTTCAGTTTAATCAGAGCTGCATAACAGCAGCATCTAGTGGCCGCTGGAGGAACTGCAGCTGTAAAACAGAAACCAGGAGGCACCATGGAGGTTTTTATCAGCATCTTTAAATCAGATTAACGTGAAACACAGAGTCATTGGGATCCTTTACAAAACACAAATCAATAATTCAACAGCAACAATATACAAGATAATAATTTTAAAAAATCTTTGTTTTTATATTAAAGCACCATTTGAGGCAGTAGTTTGCCGTTATATTAATTATTAGCTCTGGCATAAATATCATAATAAATGAATACTTACAGTCTGATTTACCCTGATCGTTAATAGGCACCATGGAGACATAAATAAATCCTCATTACAGCAAAGATATAAAATAACACGAAGGACGAAACCGGAGGGAGCTTTAAAAAAGGTTGAGATACAACGATCAATATGTACACAGTGAGCGTGTGTTCAGGCAGCATTGTTGGTGTTGTTGTTATTGATCTCCATCCTGCTGATCAGTTCGGTCACCAGCTGCTGCACAGTGTGGGAACGCAGCCGACCGACCTCCAGGACGCCCTCATGGTTCACGCTGTCCGAGTCCTCGTAGCTCTTCACCACCTGATCGATCGATCAATCAGAGTCAGTCGGTCAATCAATCAGTCAGTCAATTACATGCCACACTGAGTCACTGTTACCCTTCATCACCAAATAATCAATCAGAATCAACCAGAATCAACCAGAATCAATCAGAATCAACCATCCAATCAATGATCAATCAATCAATTAATCAATCAATCTATGTATCTATTAATCATGACATGGTCTGAGGTAAGTCTGACCAAATAATCAACCAACTAATCAATAAATAAAATATGTCATGCTTCTCCTAAGTCTTTACCACCAGACACAAGTCAATCAATCAATCAATCAATCAATCAATCAATCAATCAGTCAGTCAGTCAGTCAGTCAGTCAGTCAGTCAGTTAATGAATAAAATAAACAACCAACAAGTCTGCCAGCTAATCAGCAAAACAGTCAGGTAATCAATAATCAATTCACCCAGTCAGTCAGTCAACTGATTAGTAAGTCAATCAATCAATCATCCACCAGGTTGACCTCAGCAGGATCTGTTGTATTGATCAGTTGATCAGTTACTGTGCAGCTTTGCTACAGGTCATAATCTTTGTCTGTCAAAACTAATCAATAGATGTATGTATTGATCGGCCGTATGTTACCTTGTTGGTGATCAGAGACAGGCCAAAGACTCTCAGGCCGCAGTGCATCGCCACGACGACCTCAGGAGCCGTACTCATACCTGCAACCAGACGGAGGTCAGTGACACCCGACACCACCGTGATCAGCTCGAGTATTGATCGGATCAAACGATCAGTTATTGACCCTCTGAGCCCCAAAAGGCTGCTCATCTTTAAAAATCATCAAAATTACACAAACTGGAAAAACAAGAAGTGTAGATTAGCAACTTTCCAACGGTCCTTGAACACATCACAAGTCTACACGTGTTTAAAACCTCACCAGTATTTTATCGTTTAAACTAATGAGCTGTTTTAATTTTCAACTTAACTGATTTAATAACAGTAAAAACTGAATAATTCCACAGTAAAAGTTGTAAAAGAATGAATTATTATTTGTAAAAATACCGACTATATTTTTGATTTATCCAGTTTTTTTTAGAGTCAACATGTAAATTGCTAAAAAAAACAAAAAAAATCAAAGCAGTTTAAACATGTTATAATGTTTTCTACAGTCCCGTACCGACAGCGTCCACGCCCAGTCGATGCAACAATCTGGCCTCAGCGATGGTTTCAAAGTTGGGCCCGCCCACCATGGCGTACACGCCCTCTTGCGTCAGGCCGGACACGCCCAGCTGCTTGGCGATCTCCATCGCTAGGCAACGCAGGTTTTTGTCGTAGCAGCCGGACATGGCCGGAAAACGGGGCCCGAACCTGCAAACAGCAAATCAGAAACAACAATAAACAGCTGGAACAAATCGCATGACAGCTGGAGAGGCAATGACACTGTTTAACAATAAAAACTGAGATGAAACACCATCACAAAATGACCACGGTAAACAACATGATGGACAACAACACAAACAACAACACAAACAACAAATAACCAGAGGGCTGTACGATGAGGAGGGATTAATGTGTCGGCAGGTGTGTTGAGGCTAAAGTCAGAGTTTTCAGCATCTCAGAGGTGGATCTCTTTAAACCTTCCAGATCACCATGGTAACTGGTGTTGAACCGCTACATCGCCATGGTAACTGATGCTGCACAGCTGGATCACCACAGTAACTGATACTGAACAGCTACATCACCATGGTAACTGATGCTGCACAGCTGGATCACCACATTAACT
This sequence comes from Dascyllus trimaculatus, assembly GCA_024666655.1. NCBI lineage: Eukaryota > Metazoa > Chordata > Actinopteri > Pomacentridae > Dascyllus > Dascyllus trimaculatus. The sequence continues at coordinate 34,448,115 of CM045450.1, forward strand.
GATGCTGAACAGCTACATCACCAAGGTAACTGATGTTGCACAGCTGGATCACCATGGTAACTGATGTTGCACAGCTGGATCACCATGCTAAGTGATGCTGCACAGCTGGATCACCACAGTAACTGATGTTAAACAGCTGGATCACATCAGTAACTGATACTGAACAGCTACATCACCATGGTAACTGATACTCAACAGCTACATCGCCATGGTAACTGATGCTGCACAGCTGGATCACCACAGTAACTGATACTGAACAGCTACATCACCATGGTAACTGATGCTGCACAGCTGGATCACCACATTAACTGATGCTGAACAGCTACATCACCAAGGTAACTGATGTTGCACAGCTGGATCACCATGGTAACTGATGCTGCACAGCTGGATCACCATGGTAACTGATACTGAACAGCTACATCACCATGGTAACTGATACTCAACAGCTACATCACCATGGTAACTGATGCTGCACAGCTGGATCACCATGGTAACTGATGCTGCACAGCTGGATCACCATGGTAACTGATCCTGCACAGCTACATCACCAAGGTAAGTGATGCTGAACAGCTACATCACCATGGTAACTGATGCTGCACAGCTTTTGACTGTTCTTAATGTTGATAATTTTTAGTATTTTCTCCTAAACTTTGATCTTATAGCTTTTTAGCCTGATTCTTTTTTGAACTTGTTTTGTTGCTGTAGGTCTGTCAACATGTGCAGCACTTTGGTGATCTCTGGCTGTTTTTAAAAGTTCTGTACAAATAACCTTATTTGCTATTATCTGATTGGGTTTTAGGTTTTGCTAAACCTGCTAGCATGAAGAAAGCCTGAATATGCTGATCTTTCTTCATAGCACAGCCCTCTGTTCAGGTCTGTAGTATCGGCATTACTTGTCATCGTTGGGTCCACATAGCGGGTTCAGACCGACCAGTCCGGGGAAGTTGACGTGGTCTTTGATGATCATGATGTCACCAGGCTGGAGGCCGTCGGCCAATGAGCCGGCAGCGTTCGTCACGATCAGAGTCTCCACCCCCAGCAGCTTGAAGACTCGAACTGGAAACGTCGTCTGAAGGAAACAGACGGACAGAAAGTGAATAGTTTCATCACAACCTCAGTAACCATCTGTTAGTCAGCAGAAGCCTCCTGATTGGGCTTGTTGTCGTGGGAACTGTGATTTGTCGAGTTTAAAGGCATGTTATCTTTTAAAATTATCACCAAAATCACACCCTTTATCAGAACAGAGAGTCATCCTTCCTGACAGTCCTTGAACTACTCATCTGTGACCTGAACGTATAATTTTGAAACGTCATGGCGATCACTGTAATCTACACGTCTTGGTTAAAAATTCTCTAAAAAATGAAATGTTTGCTCAAAAAAAATTCTGTAAAAAGCAAAAAATTTGAAGCTCCTCGGTGCAACTGAGAAGGCATCAGTGACTCGGCTGCGACTAACAGTGATGTTGGAAAAATTCAGCGACTTTTAGGTTGAACTGCAGGCAGTGTTCACACAGAGCAGAGAGGAGACAACATGAGATACTGGGAGGAAAATAAAACCAACAGGATTAATAAACATGAAAATAGTATGTGGAGGTTTTGGAGATTCTTTTTGATGCATTTGTGTGTGTTGTTTGCAAATTTCTTAAATAATTTGTGGGTTTTGATGTCTTTTGAGGTTGTAGGGAGCATGTTCAAGTTAAAACACCTACTACAGACAGATAAGGCATCTCAGTCCAACCAACAATCTTACATTTTAACTGTGTCAAGACATTCCTGAGTTCTCTCTCCTTCTGTTCATGGTTGTTCTGTTTCCATAGAGGTGCAGGACTTTAGATTGCAGTGGAAAATGAGCCACGGTGAGTAAAAATGTGACAGAAACACACCCAGACTCGGCCCTGAGCTTTGAATCTACTGGAAATTTTTGCCCTTCAAGTTGAAGCTCTCCGGCTGTGTCTCCTGACTCTCAGATAATCCACGAGTCAGTTTGTTTTATTGTAAATGGTTGAATATAAATGGGGTGTTTCTTTTTCTGCCTTGAAGGAAATTGAGTGTTTTACTGCGAGGAAGGTCTGACAGAGCGCCACCTGCAGGACGGCCCTGCATGAGGATAATGTGGGTGTGTGACTGTGGCTGTAATATGGAGGGAAACAATAGCAGCATTGAGCAGTTTGCTAACAGGCTGCATGTGACTGAACTCATGCAGGACCTGAGCTGAGTTCTCTCAAACCACTACAGGTTCAGTCTCATGCTGCTCATTACAGTCATGTGTGGTTTGTATCAAGGTTGCGTGACTGAGCTCGTCTAATCAGCTCACTGTAACTGTGCATTTACGTCGAACTTGTTTGTGTTTACTGTGTGCTTTTATTGTGTAAGAGAAAAACCTGGAAATGGTACGTTCAGGCACAGTCGGAAAAAACGTACATTTCCTGAATCATGACTCGCAACAAAGAGTGATTCTCATGATGCAGCCAAAGCGACGCCTGGGAAGATTCTGAGAAAACCTAAAATAACTAATTTTAATTTCAGAGTACAGCTTCCTGTCTTGCACCAAAAGAGTATTTTGTATGTTTTCTGACAGATTTTGGAGTCACAAATTCATTACCGCCATGCATCTGGTAAAACAATTCAAAGTTTTATGTCAGTTTAGCAGAATAAATATTAAAAATATGACAAAACTTCATCATTACTGAATGAAATTCTTTTGCCAGTTATTGCTCAGGGGAAAAAATGCATGACATGAGAAAATGCAGGGCCTCATAGAAAAGCAATAAGACATAAGTACGATACATTAACTGAAAATAAAAAAACAGTTCAAATAAGACTAGAAAAGAAAAAGTAATGCTTGAAATTATCCCAAGGTCCTAAAGTATATATCACACATGAAAGCAAGTTTTAAAATAACTATAAATTTGTGTAAAACCTGTAAAAACTTAAAAGGTTGTAATCAGACCTGACAGTTTAAAGCCATTTGAGGAAAGCAGATTTTAAACCCACATTACATCACACGTTCTGAAAAAAATCCAAACTAGAGAAGCCCTCAGAGAGCTCATACCTCCACCAAGGAGCTTCAGTCCACCCCCAACACAATCTCCCAATTCACATATTTTCTATGGAACGTTACAGATACAAATGTAATTACAGACAGTTCAAATGTCCTACTGACAACACGGCCTTCACCCCATCCGACCTAATGAACAGGCGCGGCCTCTAGCGCGGCAGCTCCTAACAGCCTCCCAGCTTTTTAGACAACCAAAGATAAGAATGCCGGCCCAACCGTGCGTATGTCGCTCAGGAAGGAAAGAGAACTCTGTCACTGTCGCTGTCTGTCGGAGACCCAAAATGTCATGTTGTCAGAGGGGGTTACCCCAAAAACAAGAGTGCCCTCTGGTGGCTTTTAGAGTGAACCACATTTAATTGTCCACCCGGTTACACTTAAATCCAGATCAGTCCCAAAATGTCATCATTTGTTCCTTGTCCCATTTCACACATTTCCTGAAAATTTCAAATCCGTCCATGAGTTTTCCAGTTATTTTGAACACAAACAAACCAACCAACCAATGCCGGCCGTCACATAACCTCCTTGGCAGAGGTAACAAATCAGATGAGTAGTTCAAGGACAGTCAGAAAGTTCCAAATCAGATTTTTTTTTTTTTGTTTTTACAGTTTCTGACCAATAAATGAAGTACTTTTAGTGATTTTTACAACGATAACAGGCTTTTTAAGCTTGTCGGTGGATTTTTGGAGTCTTGTTACATATTTATATCCTCCTGAGTGTCGAAACCTGTTTTCATCAGAGCGTTGTTGTTTTTTTTTTTAAATTGCTGCTTTGTGTAGTTATTTAAACAACATGAATAAATAACTCTAAATCGTTAACCTCTTTAAAAAATCCCTGTGATAATTGATGTGAAAAACTGTTTACATGTTAGAGTAATTAAATAATTGTTTGCTGTTAAATATGTCAATTTATTATTAATACACATTTTAAGTGACATCAACTCATGTTGATCATACTGAGGAGCTTGGAGAAATTGTTGTGTTGTTTTATATTCCTAAATAATGATTAAAAAAGTGCTATGGTGTTTGAAAAAAACTGAAAAATGTGTTCATGGAGTCTAGTTTCAAACTGAATGGTGAAATCAGATCCTATTTGGTATAAAGGGAAAAGTATGTATGGCTCTAAACAGGAAATAAACACGTCTCTGCTGATAATTCACTCATATTTCCATGTAAAATGATCCTCAGAGAGAAAGTTAGAACAAGTCCTGCTCCCATGCACTCATTCGTCCGTCAATCAGATACAGAGAGAGTTTTCTTCCTGAAGGCGGGCGGGGCCAGCAGCAGCAATTAAAGCTCCAAACACTACAAAAACAAGGAGTTGTACAGTCGTGGAGGAATCAGCCATCTTTGTGGAGCAACAACGTGGAGCTGTAAGGTAAGAATCAGGAGTGAACGTTGGTGTGTTCGTACCTTCAACAGCGAGTGTCCTTCGTACATGTGGAAGCGACCCTGCATGCAAACACACGTCTTCCCCTTCAGCTCCCCGAAAACCAGCCGACCAGCGTGACCCTGAACTGCAACACGGACAGAAACACAGTCAGGAGTGGGTTTAATTCAGACTAGCTCAGGATGGAGCTACGCTAACAGCCTCACCCTGCTGCTAGTTTTTGCGCTAAGCTAGCCTAAACATTTCCTGACAGTTGCTATCCATTTTTTTCTTGTTCTGCTTCACCAGTTCATGTTCAGTTTGATCTTTTAGTGGCACCTGTAACACCAAGCGGGACTTTAACCGCTGTGTTGAGCTATAAGAGCCGATACACAAACCGGCTATTTGGTGTCTGTTTTTAGTTTTAAACACTAAAAGCACAAACAGGTTGCAGACACAAAACAAATGATTAACTCAGTTCATTTAACTTAACATAGACGGTAACCTCTGACTACAAATGAGGACTTTAGAAACCAGGATTAACCATCTGAACCATAAAAACCTGCCAGTGGGTTCAAAATGTGTTTAGTAGTTTTGACAAATTTACACTGTTTATCAGCAGGAAAAAGTAAAACTGGGATGTTCAACTTTTTAACAGCCCTTGAACTGATCATTAGTGAGTGTATTTCTGTCAGGCAGAACAACCAAATCTGAGCTTAAGATCGTGGTATTTTACCAAAATCATTTTATTCTACGTATCTTTCAAAATTGTCAAAAATGAAGCGTTGGCTCGAACCAGATTCTCTTAAAAACAAAAATTTTCGAGCAACTTTTCTCAACTGAAAAGCCATGAGTGGCTCAGCTGTAACCAACAGTCATGTCGCAAAAATTCTGAGAATCTTTGGCTGAACTGCAGGCAGTGTCTAGACAGAGGAGACAAGGATGGAAGCTACGTTTTTCAGCTTTTGTAAATAGCAGAAGTAATTTAACTTTTTTCCTGACTCTGAGTTCTCTCTCCTTCTTCATTGTTGTTCTGTTTCCAAAGAGGTGCAGGACTTCATATTGCAGTACAAAAGGAACCACAGTGAGGTAAAACGTGACTGTTCAACCCAAAAAGCCACTTCTGGGATTCAGAGGTTTTATGCGATTTGTTTTTTAGTAATAAATATGTAGCTAAAAGATCTGAAACTACACTATATCTGGATGTTTATCAGTCAGTAGAGACTTTATTCAGTTTCTTTAACCTCCTGAGACCCTGCGTCCACATGCATGGACTTCGTATTTTGGCTTCCCTGCACCATAACCCTTACACTGGAAGCCTGAAAAACTTTGAAAACTCCGCCTATTGTGCTCGCTAGTCCACGACTCTCCAGGAGCTGTGCGCTGTATCCAGTGACGAGCGCAGTGCATGACCACGATGGGCTATCACTTATTACTATTCATGTTACTACTACTAATGACTATTTATTATTCAAAGACAAAGCTTATTTTTCTATATTTATTAGATCCTACTAATCCTAAATAACTAGGGTAAATCAAAAATGCAAGGCCCAGAAAAGGCTGGGTCCCAAGAGGCTATTACTAAGATGTAGCTGTACGTCCAGAGTCGCTACCTGTGCTCTGAGGGAAGCCCGGTATGTCGGAATAAGCGAAGGAGTCTTGGCATTTGAGGGTGTCGGCGAGCATGCCCAGTCCGGACCCGCAGATGATCGCCACCTGAGGGCGGTGCTTCGTCTGAGACATCAACCAGTCAGCCGTCTTCTGGTATTCGTCATGACTGCCGACACGAAGGAGAAAAGAGAGGAGGGGGTTATTGTGATTGAAGGCAGAGTTCACTCCAGACTACTGAGATCACATGGCATGGCGGCGGCATCATCATCACCATCACATCTCGTTAATTGGAGGATGCTGCTGCTGCCAGTTTGAATGTAACCGGCTCTGAACATCTGAAATCAGGTCCAAAATATAAAGTTTATCTTGGACTATTCCACCTTCAAACACCTGTTAACACTTCATATTCTCACTGTGTAGTTCCCCCCTCAGGCCCTCAGATATATTCACCAAAGAACTCATTGTTCAGGCGTTCAGCCCAGTTCTGGTTCACTCTCGTTGCTGGGCATTATTTTGGGCTGCAGTTGCAACAGATTGTGAGGAGCCGGTGGAAACAGTGGAGCATTTAGAGGATAGAAAGTCAAATATTTCCTGAGACAGAGCTGAAGGAGAGCAGCCATCAGGTGGACAGAAACAGGACGCCGCATGACTGGTAATAACCAGGCGTTGTACCAACAGCATTTCCACTGATGGACCCCAAAACTAAACGGTTTCTGCAGGTTCCAGCTTGATTCAGACGATCTGGTTCCTGCGCCTGTTGTTCTGTTTAATGCATGAAGCCACAGTGTTGAAATGTCATAAAGATATATAACAGAGGTTTGGCTGTTTTTGGGGAAGCGTAGGTCACCCGTCAGAGTAAAACGCATGAAAAAGTGCAGCTGAACCGTCACAAACACACCGATACTGTGGTTTACCTTCCTCCAGCTGTCATAGTCAATTAAATGTGCATTAAATACAAATATACAGACGGTTAGCGTAGCTTAGCATAAAGAATAGACACAGAGGGAAACATCAGGCCTGGCTCCGTCCAAAGATAGACACAAACCAACCTTCTAACTCCTCTAAAGCTGAAATACAAAGACTAGGATGTGAAAATATTTTACAGGGGTTCTGTCCTAGACCACTACTGGACTGGGACCAGTAAGATGACTGGACTCGCCACTGGTTTGGAGAAAAAAATGCTTGTTCATCTGGTTCGTAGTTCAAGTACAGTAACACTCACACAAAAATTAATTCCACTCAGAAATATAAGTCCCTCATTGTTCTGAATTTCTTCAGATTAATCTTTAATTTCTCTTCAGCTTTACTGAGCACCTTCATACTTTATGTTCTTAACCCTCTGAACTCCAAGCAGCACTTTCTGGGTGGTGTTTTTTTTACTCCTTTATTATTTTTCCTGACTTTGGATCATCGCAATATAAAATAAAACCCAGAAACAACATGTGCAACATTTTTCCAAGTTCCTAAAGTAAATGGCGGCTCTACATACGACACATGCTTTGCTGTTTGCACTTTAAATCAGTTGTCTTCTCTCTGCTCTGTAAACACTTCCTGCAGTTCAACAGAAAACTCCCTGAATTTTCATCACATCACTGTTGGTCTCAGCTGAGTCACTACAGGCTTCACAGTTTTGTCGAGGAGCTCAGAATTTTTTGCTTTTTACAGAATCTGATGAAAGCAAACGGTTTATTTTTGACAATTTTTTAAACACGACATATAGAATAAAGTGACTTTAAACCCATATTTGGTCAAGTTTTCCCACAACACAGATGAGTGAGTAGTTCAAGGACACTGGGAAAGTTCAACATCAGATTATTTTTTCTGTTTTTACAATTTCTGACTGATAAATGGAGCACTTGTAGTGATTTTTTACAACGATAACAGGCTTTTCAAACCTGTCGGTGGATTGTTGGACTCTGGTATTTACATCCTCCTGACACTCGTGAGGAAATGATCTGTAAATTAGATTTTTAGCAGAATATCTGTTTTGCTAACGCTGCTTTTTCCACACTTTAGTTTTGTTACCTGGAAGTGGTTCTGTCCTCTGTAGGTCAGCAGTGATACCAAAAAATATTTGGTATCGTTTTTATGTTTGCGCCTTTAAAATACCCAGACTTTACCCTCATATTATTGGTTTCTAGGAACAGGTTTGTTTTTACCTCCACCAAGGAGGTTATGTTTTTGCCAGCGCTGGTTTGTCTGTGTTCAAAATAACTTGAAATCTCATGGATGGATTTGGATGAAATTTTCAGGAAATGTGTGAAATGGGACAAGAAACAGATGGTGAAATTTTGGGACTGATCCGGATCACCGTCTGGATCCAGGATTGTTTTAAATTTAAGGATGCTCTCTCATTGGTAGATTGTGTTGGGGTGGACTGAAGCTGCTTGGTGGAGGTCTGAGCTCTCTGAGGGCTTTTCTACTTTTATTTTTATCTACCCAAAGTTAAAACACTGTGCTGTTGGAAAGCATTTTTAGTTTCTGACACTGGAGTTGGCAGGTCCATGTACTAGAACCACAGTGGTGTTGTAGAGCCTCGGCGGCACTCGGCAACGCTCGTCGGTGTACTACAGCCTCAACAACGCTCAGCAACGCCCGGTGGTGGCACACAGGACTATTCCAATATCATAATTATTATCCGAATCCCACCACAGCCAACCAATATTCCTATATTTGGGGACCGGCCCTAATATTTGTAAAGCAGCTAAGCTACCATACTGTTGGTTAGCTAACTTAGCCACTCTAGGCTACCTGGAACTACACCGTACTTGGCCTTAAGGTCAGCCTTGTTTTTACCTCCACCAAGGAGGTTGTGTTTTTGCCGGCGTTTGTTGGTTGGTTTGTTTGTGTTCAAAATAACTCCAAAACTCATGGACGGATTTGGATGAAATTTTCAGGAAATGTATGAAATGGGACAAGGAAGAAATGATGACATTTTGGGACTGATCCGGATCACCGTCTGGATCCAGGATAATTTAAGGATACTCTCTCATTGGGAGATTGTGTTGGGGTGGACTGAAGCTGCTTGGCGGATGTGTTCTGAACTCAGTCAAACGGGATTGAAAACAGATGATAGGTGTGTGCAAACAGCGCCTCCTGCTGGCGTAAAAGCTTAATTGTTTTTGTTGACGGAGCTCTCCTCCACGCATGGCAGAGCTCATGGTTTGCCGATGTTCTCTCTGTGGATTATTCTTTTTCATTGTTGCCTTGGAAACCATTTGTCCGTAAGTATTTCCTATTTATTGTTGTTTAATCACCGAAAGTCAGAATAATTGTTATTTCTAGGCTCGGTGAAGTGAATAACGAGTTGTGCAGCGCTACTTTCATTCTTTTTGCATTTGTATTGCATTGTAAGTAAAGAAACGGGTCATAATTTAATGTTTTGCTCTATATTTTGTGTTTTTTTGCAGTTTTACAAATAAGAATGTTGGAAAGAGACTTCAATAAATCAAGAGAAGTCACATCTTGGTTTTTATTTGAGGGATTCAACGTGTAAACTAACTGTCCAGCATTAAAACCAGACGCTCATTGTGAGGACTGTTTGGGAGGTCTGTGCTCTCTGAGTGCTTTTCTAGTCTATAATTGTTTTCATGTTGATAAATCACAGGTTGTATAAACGTCAACAAGCCTGGGAGCCTGATTTACAGGATAGTGACAGACTTTCCTCTAGTAATACCTAATATTTCAGGATAAGATCACGTCTTCATGCTTCTGACAAAGACACGGCTCAAACATGATAAAACTCTTTTATGCTGTAAACTTTTTTACATCCAGCTTCCTTCAGACCCTCTAATCCAAAACTACACACCAGCTCCACCTTTGTGTTTTATATGTTGCTTCATTAATCCTCCTTATCCTAAAGCCCCGTCGTTACTGAGCTGGACTTTGGTTTTAATTGCACATTTATGCATTTTCTCCGGTTTTCTTTCCGAGGAACTGATTCTTCCCCTTCTAAACACAAAGATGTTTGGTCGTATTTATTCATTCGCGCCTATAAAACGTCCAGTTTTCACATTCTTGTCCCACATGTTCTTGTTTTTCTTCCAAGAAACGAAGCATGTTTCATAACTACATTACACAGTAAATCACAAGTTGTATATCTGCTATTAGGCATGGTTTGGGTCACTGGAAAGAGGCCACAACAAGATTTTCCTTTAATATTTGAGCTTTTTTTTCGAGGTAAATTTGCATTTTCCAGCTTTTGACAATGACTCAGCAGAGATCATCTATCATTGTATTGGACTCTGGTTCTGGTTGCATATTTAAATGTGTTCTTTTTAGCAGAATATTGATGTTTTAACACTGTTTTCTCCAGGTTTGTTACCCAGAACTGATTCTGTCTCCTGTAGGTTCACAGTCTTTACAAACATTCATTCATCTTCTCCTTTAAAACACCCAGTTTTTGTGGTTTTGTTTCTCAAAGTCTTGTTTTCTTATTTCATGATTAGTTTCATACTGATAAAACTAAATCAAACAGTAAATCACAGGCTGTATAAACGTTAATATTCACAGTTTGGGTGAAGAAAAGAAGGTCACAGCCTGATTTTCCTTTAATGTTTGAGGTTTTTGTGGATGAATTTTCACTTTCAGGCTTCTGACAATAACAAATATGACAAATATGCAATGATAAGACTCAGTTTTATTCCAACAACTTAAGGATTTTCACCATTTTTTGCCACTACTTGTCTTTTCTGCTGCTATGTTGGACTCTTTTAGCAGAACATCTATGTTTTTAACACAGTTTTCTCCAGTTTTGTCACCCAGAACTGATTCTGTCCCCTGTAGGTTCGCAATATTTACAATAATTTACTCATCCTCGCCTTTAAAATACCCTTTTTTTATACTCCTGCTTGTCAAAGTCTTGATTTTCCTCCAGGTTAGTATTTCATAAATGGTCTCATGTTGATTGAGCTAAATTACTCTGTAAATCACAGGTTGTATATATGCTACTAGGCATGGTTTAGGTCAGGAGAAATGGGTCACAACAAGGTTTTCCTTTAATAAATGAGTCTTTTTCTGGGTAAATTTACATTTTAAGGCTTCTGAATATAATAAATATGCACAAATATGCACTAATAACACTGTTTTATCCCAAAAGTTTAGTGTTTTCAGCCATTTTCTCCAAGCTTCCTGATCCAGTGAGTCGTCCTCTCCTTTCAAACACCTCATTTTTACACTCTTGCTCTTCAAAGTCTTGTTTTTTTTCTAATTGTAGGGACAGTTTGGCATCTTATAGTTGGTTTTATGTTGATGAAACTAAAGCAAATGGTAAATCACACAGGTTCTATAGAAGCCTGGTTTGGATCTTTGGTCAAAAATCCAACTGACAACCTGATTTAAAGGATGACTGAAGACTTTTCTCTAATATTTGATATTTCTTCTGGATAAATTCATGTTTATAACAACGACACAGCAGTAATGTACGATTATGAGACAGTTTTACACAAGAAAACTTAGAAAACAGTGATATTAAAAGATGCTAATGTTATTTATAATACAACACGCTGATAAAAAACCCACATTTGTTAGGAAAATAAAGGTGTAAGAGACGTTTTCTCACCTGATCTGGTCTTTGCTGTGCATGATGAGGATGAACACGAGCAGGCTGGTGCGTCTGTGTTTGAATGAGCAGCTTCTGTTGGTAAATATGTGTGTGTTTGTGTGTGTGTGTGTGTGATGCAGGATGCTGAAAAAGTGTGTCCAGCTGATGCCGGTCGTCCTACATATCCAGCGGTCACATGCTTCTGATTGGCCAACAACTCCCCCATTCATCAGCAGCGGCCAATCACGGCGCAGCGTCGTAGAGGTGTGTGTGTGTGTGTGTGTCTGTGTGTGTGTTGTGTGAGTATTTTCTGTCTGGTTGTGTAATCAGCGCCTGGTTTTGTATCACGCTGACAGTAACATGATTTTGCTTCAGTGTGGATTCCTCATGCCCAGCTGTGACCTAAAAACTCTCACACAGTCAGACCAAACAGAGCGAGGCTTATACGAATGAATTCTTTGGAAATAAATGACTTAAATACTCGTTTAACACTATAACGATTCTCTCCTGGCGCCCCCCAGAGGCTCCAGTTTTAACTGCAGCGATGATATAAACACATTAAAGTGAGCAAACTTACAGGAGTTAGGGTTTTGTTTATGTTTTCTGCAGGATGCGACGTCATCAGTCGTCTGAACTCTGGCTTCTGGGAGCTTTTTGCTCCTATATCATTTTTACTCGCTGTGCTTTCATTACCTCCGCCAAGGAGGTTATGTGATGGCGTTGGTTGGTTTGTTTGTTTGTTTGTGTGCAAAATAACTTGAAAACTCATGGATGGAGATGTGAATGTTAGATTCAGCCAATGGCATGCTGACGTTGAGCAGCGTTGAGCTCTGCCCCGAACTGCACTCTGCAGTCAGGGGGTACTTGAGAAATGAGGGAACTGAGAAAGGTGCGATGAAATGTGTTTTTAATGCGTTATTTTCTGTAAGTAATTAATTGAAATTAACGCGTTGACGTTCCAGCCCTCCCTCCTCTTCCCCACTCCCAACCCAACCGGTCGAGGCAGATGGCCGCCCTCCCTGAGCCTGGTTCTGTCGGAGTTTTTTTTTCCCCCTTCCCTACCATGGGGGGTTTTTGGTTCCTTCCCACCGTCGCTGACTGCTTGCTCATAGGGAATCCAAAAGCAACCTTGGATTGTTGGGTTTTTCTGTTTCCTGTTTTTCTGTTTCCTGTTCTTTCTTACAATGTTAAGCGCTTTGTGACGACCTGTGTTGTAAATATGCGCTATATAAATAAAACTGAATTGAATTGAATTGAATTGAACTTATAATATGTCTAAAAAGACTCAAAATAACTTGTGTCCAAATTGATTCAAGGATTTGTCCTAACTAACCTCAAAAATGTCCGAACTTACTTGAAACATGTGAAAATTTGTTCAAAATGACAATTTCTTGGACATTTTTGAGTCCAGTTTTGACGCCTACAGATGTTACCAACATTGCAACAAATGGAGGCTCCACATCCTAAAGATATTTTAATATTTCCATGCTTTAAGCCTCTACAGACCTTTCCTCTCTGATGTTCCTCCATGCTGGATGTATCTTCCAACAACTCCCTCCTCTGCTCACTGTTTCTGAGTCAGGCTGCATTTATTTTATTGACCCAGTTTTATTCTCCTCTCAGTCTCTCTGGTCGTCTCCTCACTACCCTGCGTGAACACTGCCTGCAGTTCAGCCGAAAAGTTCCTGAGCTGAGTCACTGATGGCTTCATGGTTGTGCTGAGGACTGAAGACTTTTTACAGAATCTGGTCGGAGCAAGAACTTTATTCTTGATGGTGTTTTTAAATGAGACACGTCAAATAAAATGATTCTGATCAAACATCATGATTTTAAACTTATGTTTGGTTAATTTTCCTGAAGAAACCACAAATCACAGATGAGTGGTTCGAATACCGTCAGAAAGTAAAAGCTCTGTTGATTTTTATCTTGTTTTATCTTTGCTGGCTGATAGACGATGTAGTTTTGGCAATTTTTGAAATAATAAAGTGGCTTTCAAATCCGCTGGTGGGTTCAAGGTTCAAAGGGTTCAGTTAGTTACAACAGAAACATGACCTCACAGAGATAAACAAAAGAAGAGGAAAACAGTTTTAGTCAGATGACTGTTGGTCACAGCTCAGTCAGTGAGAACTTCATGGCTGCAACAAGGAGCTCAGAATTTATTGGTTTTTACAGAATTTGGTTCGAGCAAATGGTTTATTTATGGTGGATTTTTCAGTGTCACAACTTCAGGTTCAGGTTTGGATCCTCTGAGCCATGCTGCATTTATTTTATTGATCCGTTTGGTTTGGTTTTCCTCTCAGTTGGTTGAGAGAAAAAGGTGACTCTACATACTAGAGATATTGTGCTATTTACATTTTAAATTAGTTCCCATCCTTGGTCTTCTTCATGCTCTGTACACAGCCTGCAGTTCAGCCGAAAACTAGTTTGTTTCACTTTGAGTTTCCTTGACCTTAACAGCCTGTTTTCTCTGGTTCTTCGGTGCTTCCGGTCCTGCCCTGTTGACACGTCTGTCACATCACACTCATTAGCAGTGAGAATCTTTCATTTACTTAACAGATAGACGTTCTTTTACCTCGTTCTTTGAATTATTATATTATTATGGATTAAAAAGTTCAACCAAGTGGCATCTGTCAGAGAGGTGATGGCCTCAGTGTTTAGGGACAGTGAAGGATTGTTCATGATTGACTACATGCAAAAGGGTCAAACCATTAACGGGGACTACTATTTGGCAACTTAGAGTAGAGGTTTAACCTGGCTACTGTTGCTCCATGAACTTCACTCATCCATTAAGGGATACCGAAGCTTAAACATCGGTGGACCAAGTGCATTCAAGTTAAAGGAGAAAATAATGCAGGAACAGTCTTTCTCCTGTTATGTCTTCTGGTGAGTTCAAGAACTTATTGACGTTGTAGATGGTATCCTGTCCTCCCATCCCCACCCCAGCCTCTACTACTATCCCTCCTTCCCTCCCCCCTCATCCCTAGTCCCAACCCAACCGGTCGAGGCCTGGTTCTGTCAGAGGTTCCCCCCCCGTCTCTATCCTAGCTGCACATAGGGAATCCCAAAGGCAATTTTGGATTGTTGGGTTTTCTGTTCCAGATGCCTTTGGAACGCCTCCGTCGTTCCTGGCATGTCCCACCAAGAGGAGGCCTCAGGGTAGACCGAGGACACGTTGGAGGGACTACGTCTCTTGGCTGGCCTGGGAACACCTCGGGGTCCCACTGGAAGAGCTGGAGGAGGTGTCTGGGGCGAGGGAAGTCTGGGCCTCTCTGCTTAGACTGCTGCCTCCATGACCCGGCCTGGATAAGCGGAAGATAATGGATGGATGGATGGATGGATGGATGGATGGATGGATGGATGGATGGATGGAAGGAAGGATGGATGGATGATGGATGGATGGAAGGATGGATGGATGGATGGATGGAAGGAAGGAAGGAAGGATGGAAGGATGGATAGATGATGGATGGATGGATGGATGGATGGATGGATGGATGGATGGATGGATGGATGGATGGATGGATGGATGGATGATGGATGGATGGATGGATGGATGATGGATGGATGGATGGATGGATAGATGGATGGATGGATGGATGGATGGATGGAGGATGGATGGATGGATAGATGGATGGATGGATGGATGATGGATGGATAAATGGATGGATGGATGATGGATGGATAAATGGATGGATGGAAGGATGGAAGGATGGATGGATGATGGATGGATGGAAGGATGGATGGAAGGAAGGAAGGAAGGATGGAAGGATGGATAGATGATGGATGGATGGATGGATGGATGGATGGATGGATGATGGATGGATGGATGGATGGATGAATGGATGGATGGATGAATGGATGGATGCATGGATGATGGATGGATTTTCTGTTTTCTGTTCTTCCTTACAATGTTTAGCGCTATGTTATGACATTTGTTGTAAATATGAGCTTTATAAATAAAACTGAATTGAACTGAACTGAATATCCAAAGCAGTGTTTTCCTTTGTTCATTCTTACAGAAGTAAAAAAAAAAAGATCTCTGTGGTCGTGAATCAGTAAAAGCTGATGCTCATGCTCGTATGTAGACGTTCACAGATACATGAGCATTTATCAGAAACATCTTTCACATGATAGGGTGATCGAAACCAACCAGCTGAGGCGGTCCAACATCTGGTTGGGATCCTTTAGAGGTTTTCAGCTGGTAGAAAACCTTGAACTCTCTAGGGGGGGATTATATATCTCATCTGGCCTGGGAACACCTCCGGATCAACCAGGAGGAACTGGATAATTGTGTCTGGAGATAAGAAAATGGATGGATGAATCATACAATATGTATACCAGCCTATTCAGAAGGTTGAATGAACTCAACGTGTAGCGCATTTGAGCCGGTTTTGCTCTTATTCTGCAGTGCAACTCTAAAACGTGTAAAGCCAGACTGGTCCACCTGAACTCGCAGCGGTTTAACGAGGAGCAGCTCGTCGGTCAGCTCCGTTTTAACTAAACTCATCGGGTCTCATGACTGCCAACATGCCTCACGTGTTCCTCTGCTGCAGCTCTGATCAGCTAATGAGCCTCATGTGTGTTGGATGGACGAGGACCAGAGCTGGACTGGAACCAGGTGGACCGAGCCCAAACTTAAGGACTTGAACCTCCGACTTCAAGTTTTTTTTTACTTTAAAGGACAATCTGAACAAACTTGGCACCAAAAAACGAACCCCAATCCCCTTAAAAGAAGACAAAGCCGAAGTCTGAACATAAAACCTGTTATCCTGCTTGTCTCAGTCATTTATCCAGCCTCTTGTTTTGGAGTGTTACATAACAGGAACCATGTGGAAGCTGTTTTTTTTAAAGTTAGTGAAGAGACGCACAGAGTAACTGATGTCTCGTTACACTGAGGAAAAATTCAGGTATTGTACATAATATAAAAATATCTGCATCTAAGAATTACTGCATTGTAAGTCTGTGGCGGCAAAACTTGATAAAGAGCTGCTGCTGCAAAAAAAGAATAAATGAATCCTTTGCATCATTTTTTAAAAATATACAACATAAATCTGACAGCTGTTGCTTTACTGTATGTATGTAACTTAAGAAATATGAGACAAAAACAAGCAAATCTACAAATACTGACACAATAGAGCTATTATATTTATGTATTCAGAGTTTTTGATACTGGGGCGGTTTGCAGCTGAGTGTTAAGCGACTGGGCCATGGTTCTCGACAGGAAAAAGGTGGCGTCCCCTCTTTGGGTCGGTGGAGAGTTCCTGCCTCAGGTGGAGGAGTTTAAGTATCTCGGGGTCTTGTTCACGAGTGAGGGGAGGATGGAGCGTGAGGTTGACAGGAGGATCGGTGCAACGTCTGCAGTCATGCGGTCGCTGTATCGGTCCGTCGTGGTGAAGAAGGAGCTAAGCCAAAAGGTGAAACTCTCTATTTACTGGTCAATCTACGTTCCTACTCTCACCTATGGTCATGAGCTTTGGGTCATGACTGAAAGAACGAGGTCCTGGATACAAGCGGCTGAAATGAGTTTCCTCCACAGGGTGGCTGGACGCACCCTTAGAGATCAGGTGAGGAGCTCGGAGTAGAGCTGCTACTTCTCCACATCAAGAGGGGTCAGTTGAGGTGACTTGGACATCTGTTCTGGATGCCTCCTGGACGCCTCCCTGGGGAGGGAGGCATCACCAAACGTCTTTTAGTGAGTGTTTGGTGATGCCTGAGTGCTCCACCGAACGACTCAGAAGATCTTTTATTCCGGCAGCAGTTTGTTATTTTAATCAACACCTGTGACTTGGTTGCTGCTGCCTGTTCTCTTGGAGCTCTTGTGCTGCTCTTTTTGTTTTTATTTCTTGTGTAGGTGTTGAGGGCAGCCAGTGCACCATTGACTTTGCACCTGTTTTGATGACCATGGCATTTGGTGTTTGTTTGTGTATTTATTTACTGTAAATGTCACGATGTGTATTGTATGAATGGACTGTGTGACCGGTGGCATATTAGTTTCCCTTTGGGGATTAATAAAGCTTTCTTATCTTATCCTATCTTCCTGGCATGTCCCACCAGGAGGAGGCCTCGGGGTAGACCTAGGACACACTGGAGGGACTATGTCTCTCAGCTGGCCTGGGAACGCCTCGGGGTCCCACTGGAAGAGCTGGAGGAGGTGTCTGGGGTGAGGGAAGTCTGGGCCTCTCTGCTTAGACTGCTGCCTCCAAGACCCGGCCCAGGATAAGTGGAAGATAATGGATGGATGTTTTCTATACTGTGTGAAACTTGTACTGTAGCATACTGTGTACTTATATTGCATATAATGGACTTCACCACTTCTTTTGCACTTCTTCTCCGAGCAATTACAATAAAGTTGACTGTAGAAAAAGTGTCTACAAGTGAAACAACAAGTGAAATGTTCAAAGGGAGACCAGTTATTTGATTATTTTACCCATTAGTCGATTATATTTATATAAACAATCCTTTTCCTTGAAAAAGGCATGCTGACCATATTATTTCAGTTAATTTCATTTAGAAACACGCGTGACTGTATAATGCAGCTCAGTACGAAATAGAAACAAAGGTTTACATAATGAAAACTGTAGAGTTAAACTGCCAACATGATAAAGTAAATAAAAAACAAGGATTATTATTTAAGTAGGACAAATTATTAGTAATGTGTTACGTAGTCTGCATGTGTTTCAGTCACTATTTCATCCTCGTTCTGCTTTCTGACAACAGAAACTGAAACATCTGTAGATAAAAACAAGCTTTATTGTGAGTTCAGCTGTATTAAAATGCAGATTATGTGAGCACAGAGAGCAGGAGAGAAGCTACCAGACCAGCTTTTTGTTCTGGGATCATTTAAGTCGTCATTTTCTAAAACTGTAGCACTGACCGCAGCTGAACGATGACTGGAGACTAAAACAAATGATGCTAGAGACGCTGATGGGAAACATTTTTTATAATGAATTGAAGTAAATAAAAATAAATTACAAAAACACAGAATGCTAAGTTTAAAGAATTGACAGTGACACCATTAATCATGCTGACTAATCCCTACCAGGTGCATTAAAAGAACTGGACTCAAAACATCAACCCAGTTATCCCAGCGAGTCAGAATGGTTGGATTTTTCCCCTAAACTAGTCCAGTTCATCTCCATAACTGACAATACTGTCGGGTCTCATTCTCAGTACACGTCCTAAATGTATGTCAGCGTGTAAAACCGTCAACGCGTCAGGGAATATTTGAGATTCTCTGTGAGGCGACTCAGACTCTGCTGGATGTTTTTGTCCCACAAACTGATGGAAGGAGATTCTAGTTTGTTTCTGACTCTCAGTCAAACTGAAGCTTTGTGTGTTTTCATGCCAGACGTCTGAGTGACGCAGCAGCAACTGACACAGAACTAAAAATAAGGAGGTTTTTAAAGACATTACTAGCAGCATCCTGCAGCAAACAATCTTTATCTTAGCAGCTAAGGTTTAAAAATAAAAAAACAGGTTCATCTCTATAACTAATCGTACTGTAAGGTTTCGGCCTTAATATGTAATATTTTTAAGTTTATACAGATTTTTTGTAAGACTTTAATTACTCAGGTAAAATCACACCATAAATAACATTATAGATTCTTAACCCAGCTTGTCAGATTAAATCATGACACCAGCTGTATTCAGTTTTTTTGGATGTTTTTGCAAATGTTCTGGATCAAATACACCGATCAGGCCTAACATCCTGACCACCTGCCTAATACTATGTTGGTCCCCCTTATGTGGTCCAAAATGCTCTGAACCATTGGACCAGAGGACCTCTCAGGGGGTCCTATGGGGTCTGGAACCACCGGATCCTTTGGGTGCTCTGTCTTGTGCAGTGGGGCCTCTGTCAATCCAACTGGTTCCACTGCATCCTGTTGATGCTTGATCAGAATGGGCTGTAGGAAGTCTGGAGGTCACATCAACATGTTGGACCATTGTCATGTTCCTCCACATGTTCCTGATTGGTTGGTGTTGTTTCCATGTGGTGGGGTGCATTTTCATCCAGTGAAATTTGGGATTTCCATCAGCTTGAGGGAGTGTGTTTGTTGTGGGACAATGTTTATTTGGGTGTCTAACGCTACGTTCACACTGCAGGTCTTAAGGCTCAATTTGGATTTTTTTGCGAGTTCATTCATGTTTCCAATTAAATGCGGCTTGTATCTGATCTCCTGTGTGAACTTCATGTGACCCAAAAGTGTCCCACCATGCACAGAAGAGGACACAACAACGTCACACGGCAAAGCTACTATCCAGCAGTTCTATTGGCTGAACGCTGGGCTCATCTCCCAAACTGCAGTCCAGCTCTTGGTAAAGTGGACCAGCAACACGTCCACGGCCGCTTTGTTTGTTTGAGTCTTTAGCCTCCTTATATTCAGCTAGGAGGTTCCTTACTTTTCTTTGGCATTGGATCCAGGACCGTTTATACCCACGCTCAGCCATTTCTTTGGAAATGTTTTCACCACTGGACCACTGGAGTTAGTCCTGACTAGAGCTGTCCCCCCAAATATTAATGAACTCTGAAACCTCCACTGACTGGACTTCACATTATCGTCCACCATGGTTGTTGTTTTTGTTCCTACTTGAACACAGAATAGAGACGTTTGTCGTGTATCAGTGACGTGTAGGTCGGATAAATGCGACCTGGACGTTCAGACAGAAGTCATGGCTAAAGATCAGATATGTATCGGATTTAGGACCACATATCCAAGTGTCCTGGGTCACATTTGAAAAAAACCGGATCTGTGTTGTTCAGACTGTCATGAAAAGATCAGATCCAGGTCGCATAGGGGGGCAAAAATCAGATTTGGGTCACTTTAGCCTGCAGTCTGAACGTAGTCTAAGTCTGATCAACACGGATGTTAAAATCCAGGGTTCTCCATCAGAACTCCACATAGCACCAACATGATCCATGATATTCACTTCACCTGTCAGTGGTCAGGATGTTGTGGCTGATCATGATGGTGACTTGACCAGTATTCAAATAATGGTCCTGCTCTTCACTCTTGATGTGTCTGAAATTTAAAAATCTGAAAAATGTTAAAGGTTTTTATGTTTACTTTAACATCATAATGCTTTAATTCCAGGTGCCACCATCTAGAGACTAATGCAGCAAAGCGGTGGTTATTGTTATTTAAATTACCACCAAAAACACTGAACTTGTCTCGTCCTTACGCCACATTTTTGAAGCTTAAAAAGTGGATCCGAAGAAAACGTTGTTAAAACTCTGCAGTGAGTTTATTCCTGCTTCAAGCAGCAGCCTTTTAGCAAATTATAACCACTCTGAATGAAAACTGAAGCACATGTGTACAAGTCTTTGTTGAGATTCTCCACTGTGTCACTGAGTTCTTTCTAAATCGAAGTTTTGCTAAATTACAAATGATCCCAACACAACATAAACCTTTTTTTCTTGTCAGAGGCTAACAGATAAATTTGTGTCATTTGACCTCAAGTTTTCCTGTCACATGCTGAATTGACTGATATATCCCAGCCGTCTTTGCTGCTGCTGCTGCGTCTGTTTAATGCTCAGCCGAACGCTCAGCATTACTGCGTTCCTTCACCTCGGTCAAAATGTGAAAAATGTGACCGAGTCCATTTAAATGTCATTCGGATATCTGGGATTCTTGGGACCAGCGTGACGTAAAAGCAGTCGTTCCTGCCGGTTTTGTTCCTGCTGCTTCAGCTGAGAGGCCTGGAAAAGGCAGGAAGGTTCGTTGTGTTCATGTGCAGCAAAAAGTGCCTGACGAAGGAGTTCTCTACATGCGGCGTACGATTTAAGGCTGGGCTCAAACTACAGGCTACTGATGATATTTTAAACTGAATGAGTAATACCAGTCAGTGCTGATTAAAAGATTTATTGATGTTGAAGAAAAGCTGTACGATATACATAAAAAATGTTTAATTAAATGCATCATTTCAGTCAACAACAATAATTATTGGCAGTAAATCTGGAACATGCTAACGGTCTGAACATGCTAACTAGCTAAAAATCAACAATCCAGATTCACAGATTCCACCTTTGACCTAACAGGGAAATGTAGTTTATTTATGTATGTCATGAAAACGTATATTTGTCTGCCAAATTATCTACTCTTGCAGCACTCGGTAAAAAAAATACTAAAAACTACACATTCTTCTGAGTTAGCTAATATTTAGTAACTGCCAATACACAGACCCAATCCAGCACCGTTTTCCTACTTAATACACACTCCAAAAATATAAAAGTTATTTAAATCAATCCAATGTATATGCTTGAATACATCATACGTCCGCAATTCATAAAGAACAAACAGCATTTCTGCCTCCAAACTGTTGCCTAAAGTTCTGCTGGTGTTGAGGAACCTTAATGTAAGGCTCCATCTGGAATAGACGTTAGGATGTACTGTGGCTCCACCAGCTCCAAAAGATGGAGAAAACCTCTGTTCTCTAGATGCATGTCAGAAAATGTGTTGTAGATGAGCTGTAGTACCTGGTTGTTCCACCAGGGGGAGCTAAGGGGACGAGAGCACTGTAAGGGTTTAGCTAGCAACGGGCACCATGACAAAGACTTCTGTGATGCTTAAAGACCTACGACTAAAGTTCATGTCTTTAAAATAAGCCTGGAAGTGGCTAACATGGTGTTCCTATATTCCAGTGGAATATGTAACTCATCATGTGTTTGTTGTTGTTTAGCTAGCAACCGATACCATGACAAAGTCTTCTGTGACGCCTAATGACCTCTGACCAGAGCGCATGTGGTTAAGTTAAGCTGGGAACCACGAGGACAGATTCATATATCACAGTGACAAATGTAACAGTTTATCAATTGACTAAAATATCAATAGAACAAATTACCCCAAAAACACAACCTTCATCCAAACTTTAACCAAACAACTAAACGGAGTCTGGATGTCATGCGTTTTGTAGACCCACCATCCACCCCAACCACCTCTTTCCTGTTCTGACCCACTTCATAAATACCATGAATGTAATAAAGCCTTTAATTCACAAAAACCTATTATATATGAACGTTGGTTATCAGGGACAGGCTTGGTCTGTTTGAGTTTAGAGCTAACTGGAAAACATGAGCACGATAACACACAGAACTAAGTAACAATGGTACAAAATGTGTGTTTAAACGGCACTAAAATGACAGATTTGGATCATTAAACAATATAAATATCAGATCAGACAGTCTCACCATTAAATAAAAGTACTACTTCAAATTTTTTAAAGTCATTTCCAAACAATAATAAGCACCTAAACTGGACACTAAAACATCCTGAATGAACCTCCAATGTCAGTATTGATGGAGAAAGTCATAATTTCTCTTATTACCTCCACCAAGGACGTTATGTGATGGCCGACGTTGGTTTGTTTCTTTGTTTGTTTGTTTGTCTGTGTGCAAAATAACTGGAAAACTAATGGACGGATTTGGATGAAATGTTCAGGAAATGTGTGAAATGGGACAAGGAAGAAATGATGACATTTTGGGACTGATCCGGATCACTGTCTGGATCCAGCCACCAGAGGGCACTCTTGTTTTTGGGGTAACTCCCTCTGACCACATGACATTTTTAGTCTCCACGCGACAGACAGCGACAGTGACGGAGTTCTCTTTCCTTCCTGAGTGACATACGCACGGTTGGGCCGGCATTCTTATCTCGGGTTGTGTAAGAAGCTGGGAGGCTGTTAGGAGCTGCCGCGCTAGAGGCCGCGCCTGTTCATTAGGTCGGATGGGGTGAAGGCCGCATTGTGGGTAGGACATTTGAACTGTCTGTAATTACATTTGTATCTGTAACGTTCCATAGAAAATATGTGAATTGGGAGATTGTGTTGGAGGTGGACTGAAGCTCCTTGGTGGAGGTATGAGCTCTCTGAGGGCTTTTCTAGTTTATTTATTTGTTTGTTTGTTTGTGTTAAAAATAACTTGAAAAGTTATGGACGGATTTGGATGAAATTTTCAGGAAATGTGTGAAATGGGACAAGGAAGAAATGAAATTTTGCAACTGATCCGGATCACCGTCTGGATCCAGGATTTTTAAAAAAAGATTCTTTAACATTGGGAGTGTTAGAAAGCCTTGCAGTGCCACCTTGTGGTAGGAAATTACATTGCATATATATGGTGGGTGTCGGCCGCTTATACTCATCCACAGCAGTGCTACGGTGTGAGAGCGATTACCGGACAATTAACTTTGTTTAAGGATACTTTGTCTTTGGGAGATTGTGTTGGGGGTGGACTGAAGCTGCTAGTGGAGGTCTGAGCTCTCTGAGGGCTTTTCTAGTTTGTTTATTGATATTTTAATGCAGTCAGTCCTCTTCCGACTGGATCTCAAATTTTACTTAAAAAATCCTTCAGCACAGCAGCAAACAGACGCTAATATCGTGATAAAACCAAAATAAACAGTTGTTCTTTAAAAATACCAACTTGCATGTCGGTATTTGACGACACACTTGAAGCTGTGCGTTATCTTCTGTCTCT
The DNA here is from genome assembly GCA_024666655.1 of Dascyllus trimaculatus. Lineage (NCBI taxonomy): Eukaryota > Metazoa > Chordata > Actinopteri > Pomacentridae > Dascyllus > Dascyllus trimaculatus. Next base: position 34,472,153 of record CM045450.1, read on the forward strand.
GGTAAAGTAGGACGAACAGTGAAGCTGCCTGCAGACTGACGTGTTCCTCTAAAAACAAAGTCAGCGTGTAAAACCGTGAACACGTCAGAGAATACTTCAGATTCTCTGTGAGGCGACTCAGACGGCCTGTTTTTGTCTCCCAAACTGTTGGAAGGAGGTTCCAGTTTGTTTCCGAGCCTCAGTCAAACTGCATTTCTGTGTGTTTTCATGCCAGACGTGACGCAGCAGCTAAAATAAGGAGGTTTAAGGATATTACTAACAGCAGTAAACACTTGAGCAGATGTTTTCATGTATAAATCTCAGGTGAACAGAGTTTATTTGGCACTGAAACAAAAACCTCCCCCAGGTACAGAGAGACTCACTGTGCTGTGGAATTTAACGGCCACATGTTTGCACGTGTTTAATTCCTCGTTAACGTTTCGCTAACGTGCAGCAGGTTGTCAGTGATTTGATTTTTAAGACTGAAGAGGTGAAACGTGACAGAAATGTCATTTAAAGTGTGTTGGATCAGAGGGTTTGTCATGTGAAAACCAACACTAATCAGAGAGACGCTGCTCTGGACAGAAAGGCACGCTGCTGTTTTCATGTGTCATGCATTTTCTTTTATATATAAGAGGAATTATCACTTAAACCAGGCTTATTTCAGCACATTAGATAAATTCTGTGTCATAAAGACGGTTTAAACCTGTGAACTCAACACAGTTTCTGCTTGTTTTAGCTCCGTCACATGTTTCATATTTCACTGCAATATAAATTAATTTTATGGAACATCTGCTTGTGTCATATGTATTATATAATAGATGGTATATATATATATATATATGTATTACTCTGAATTCCACAGGTTTGTCGATGACTTCTAGCACTTGTGAGTCCAAGGCTGCCTGTGTATTGGAAGAAATGCATTTTTTATGCAACAAATATTTAAAAATCGACATTTAACGTACATTTTAAGATCTCCTCTTGTTTCTCCAGCAGCAAACTTTAATTCAATAGCGGATATTTACGACACGTCATCACATAACGTGTTACGGGGCGGGGTCAGAGAACCCACACGCAGACACAGGACAGACAGACTTAGTGATAGTCAACTGAGGATTTAATTTTAACAAGGAAATAAAACCAACAAACAGTACAGACTTAACCAAAACAAAGATTCTTAAGAAACATACAAAAACCAACAGAACCTTACAAAAACACAAACCAAACAAAAAAAAGGGAATCTAAGAAGAACTTAACTTACGACTAAAATAACTAAACAAAGAAACCAGACAAAACTGAAGGCAATACAGGATAAGAACTGAACTCCGGGGAAAGCAAATGAACTAGAGAACAACAAAAATCAACTAAGACTCCAAACAAACCTCAAAGCAAAATTAAGAACACCGTACAAAAACAACTAACACAAAACACGCAACATACTTAACTCAAAACACCCACGACAGAAAATAAGGAGAAGTTAACAAACAAAAGCCACAGAAACAGCATTAAACAGAATACAAAAAACTTAACTGAAACAACAGGAACCGGATGACAGGAGGCTGAAGCTCGGAGAAGGCAGGTAGATGACAGACGGAAGACAGACTGTGGACCGGGGGTAGAATAGTTTTATGGTCTGGCAGAGTTTTGGTGAAAGAACCGGGCTTTTATTGAAGGTGGTGATTAGTGGCAGGTGAGTGGTTGTTCGCAGCTGTCTGGAATGAAGGTAATCAGAGCAGAGCAGGAAGGAAAGTGAGGGAAAGCAGGGCTGAGTGACAGAGAGGGAGAGAGAAAGGGATAAGAAAAGAGGAAGAAGGAAGAGGGAGACAGACGGGGCTGAAGCCGGGATCATGACATAACGCTTTACATAGCAGGAAGAACAGAAAACCCAATAATCCATAGCTGCACTTGGATTCTCTATAAGCAGTCAGCGACGATGGGAAGGAACTAAAAAAAAACCCAGGATAGGAAAGGGGAAAAAACCTCCGACAGAGCCAGGCTCATGGAGGGCGGCCATCTGCCTCTGTTACAGGAGGTGGCTGAGAACCCAGGCGCAGACACAAGAGCAGGTGGAGACAGGCGGGATTTTCAAAAATGATTTATTTAAACAAGGACTAAATTAGAACCAACAAAGCATGGAGAAAACTAACGGATGAAGAAAAAACGCGAGTAAACTAAACCAGTGGTTCTCAACTGGTCCAGCCTCAGGACCCACTGTGTCTCTATTAATAATGGTCGTGACCCAAATTTTTGAAGTTTGCTGTTCCTGTTAACAAATTAGGATTTATTTGGGTGGAGTCTCAACACATTTTAATACAATTTAAGAAAAATTTGGCTTGTTTTTTTTGCTCATTTTGGTATATTTGGATGCTTTCGCCAAGTTTGGGGCATATTTTGACCCATTTTGACAGATTCTGGACACATTTTCTTATATTTTTGGGACGTTTTACCCTAAATTTCTCCAATAAGCTGGCAGAGACAAATCTAGAGGTTAACAGTGTCACCACCACTGAATATCCTGCTACTGAAAGCAAACTGTGTCATAAGAAACACGTCCTTCAAAATAAAAGACTTCATACCACTACTTTTTGCTTTTGTGACCCTCTAAAAATGGCTTCGCGACCCACTTTTGGGTCCCGACCCACCAGTTGAAAACCACTGAACTAAACCTAATACAGAGAATTCGCAAACTACAGAGCCTAAGAAATACTTAAACTACTAACTGAGGGGGAAATCAAAGGAAAACTGATCACCAACGCTGATATTAAACTAACAAAAGGGGACAAAGAAAACCGACTACAACCTGAAACCTGTACAGAAATGGGAGGACGGGCAAAAATACCAAAACTGAGCAACAACGCTGACCAACAAACAAAACAGGAACAAAGGAAAACAGATAAACTAAAGTAAGACCAACTAAATGAGGACACACAAGCTGTGTCCCAATTCAGGGGCTGCATCCTTCAAAGGAAACTACTATTTTGGTGGAATAAACCCTCAAAACTATAAGTACTTAGACTGGAAGTAGTATTTTGACCCAAATAAACCTGAAAAAGTGTAAGTACTTGGACAGGAAGTAGTATTTAAGATGGAATAAACCTTTAAAAACTGAAAGTAATTAGTCAGGAAGTAGTATTTTGGGTGGAATGAGTCTTTTAAACCATGACTTCTTCATTACAAAGTACTATTTGGGTGAAATAAACCTTAAAATATGCAAATACTTAGACAGAATGTAGTATTTTGGATGGAATAAGCCTTTAAAGCCATAACTCTTGTTTGAAAATACTATATGGGAAAAGTAAATGTTGAAAACTATAAGTACGTGGACAAAAAGTGACATTATGGGAACAATCAATCTTAAAACTATTATTACTTGGACAGGAAGTAGTATTTTGGGTGGAATAAGTCTTTCAAACCATAACTTCTACATTAGAAGGACCCAGCCTACGAAGGACGGTATCCAAGGATCCACAGGGGTCCGAGGATCAAGATAAGACGACTATGTTGTAATTTTACCTCCTTTTTTGACTGAATTTGATCCCGAAATTGTGATTTTTGTTTTTAATATGTTTTATATCCTTGAAGACTTGAGGGTCTTGGACTGGCCGGTGGTGCAGGACTAAACTGTCTGAAAACCAAGAAGCTGGTTTAAATCTGTTGACATCCACTGATATGAACTTCAGATATTATAATCCTCCACAGTCTCTGGGCTATTAAATGTCACTTCAGTTCACTGCAGCAGAAAACTTTTGCCTTCTTGAGGGAAAGAAAACTAAATAGGAAAATGTGACCCTGATCGATCAGAGCTTCAGACAAGACTGGAGCAAATCTGATTATCAAAAATGTATGAAGCCCTCCCTGAGGCAGGATGAGTCATCAAAAGGACTTAGAAATAGTTATTTTACAAATGTTTCACATAAAAAAGGAGCTGAGCAGAGGATTAGAACTCGTGACCTGGAGGAAATAGTAAAATGCTGCCAGGAAATTACCTCAATTTTGGGAGATTAACGGAGGATGGTGGGTTTGTTGGGTCAGCTGGCTCCTTGCCTGCAGACACAGTGACAGCAGGGTGGAACTGAGGAAGCAGAACCGAGGGAACAGGAAAGAACCGAGGGAACAGGAGACAACCAAGGGAACAGGAAAGAACCGAAGGAACAGGAAAGAACCGAGGGAACAGGAAAGAACCGAGGGAACAGGAAAGAACCGAGGGAACAGGAAAGAACCGAGGGAACAGGAAAGAACCGAAGGAACAGGAAAGAACCAAGGGGACAGGAAAGAACCGAAGGAACAGGAAAGAACCAAGGGGACAGGAAAGAACCGAGGGAACAGGAAAGAACCGAAGGAACAGGAAAGAACCAAGGGGACAGGAAAGAACCGAGGGAACAGGAAAGAACCAAGGGGACAGGAAAGAACCCAGGGAACAGGAAAGAACCCAGGGAACAAGAAAGAACCCAGGGAACAGGAAAGAACCCAGGGAACAGGAAAGAACCAAGGGAACAGGAAAGAACTAAGGGAACAGGAGGGAACAGGAAAGAACCGAGGGAACAGGAGAGAACCCAGGGAACAGGAAAGAACCCAGGGAACGGGACAGAACCGAGGGAACAGGAAAGAACCGAGGGAACAGGAAAGAACCGAGGGAACAGGAAAGAACCAAGGGGACAGGAAAGAACCGAGGGAACAGGAAAGAACCAAGGGGACAGGAAAGAACCGAGGGAACGGGAAAGAACCGAGGGAACAGGAAAGAACCGAGGGAACAGGAAAGAACCGAGGGAACAGGAGACAACCAAGGGAACAGGAAAGAACCGAGGGAACAGGAAAAACCCAGGGAACAGGAAAGAACCCAGGGAACAGGAAAGAACCAAGGGAACAGGAAAGAACTAAGGGAACAGGAGGGAACAGGAAAGAACCGAGGGAACAGGAAAGAACCCAGGGAACAGGAAAGAACCCAGGGAACGGGACAGAACCGAGGGAACAGGAAAGAACCGAGGGAACAGGAAAGAACCGAGGGAACAGGAAAGAACCAAGGGGACAGGAAAGAACCGAGGGAACAGGAAAGAACCAAGGGGACAGGAAAGAACCGAGGGAACGGGAAAGAACCGAGGGAACAGGAAAGAACCGAGGGAACAGGAAAGAACCGAGGGAACAGGAGACAACCAAGGGAACAGGAAAGAACCGAAGGAACAGGAAAGAACCGAGGGAACAGGAAAGAACCGAGGGAACAGGAAAGAACCGAGGGAACAGGAAAGAACCGAGGGAACAGGAAAGAACCGAGGGAACAGGAAAGAACCGAAGGAACAGGAAAGAACCAAGGGGACAGGAAAGAACCGAGGGAACAGGAAAGAACCAAGGGGACAGGAAAGAACCCAGGGAACAGGAAAGAACCCAGGGAACAGGAAAGAACCCAGGGAACAGGAAAGAACCAAGGGAACAGGAAAGAACTAAGGGAACAGGAGGGAACAGGAAAGAACCCAGGGAACAGGAAAGAACCCAGGGAACAGGAAAGAACCCAGGGAACAGGAAAGAACCGAGGGAACAGGAAAGAACCGAGGGAACAGGAAAGAACCAAGGGAACAGGAAAGAACCAAGGGGACAGGAAAGAACCGAGGGAACAGGAAAGAACCAAGGGGACAGGAAAGAACCGAGAGAACGGGAAAGAACCGAGGGAACAGGAAAGAACCCAGGGAACAGGAAAGAACCCAGGGAACAGGAAAGAACCGAGGGAACAGGAAAGAACCGAGGGAACAGGAAAGAACCCAGGGAACAGGAAAGAACCCAGGGAACAGGAAAGAACCCATGGAACAGAAAAGAACTGAGGGAACAGGAAAGAACCTAGCGAACTTGGAGGCACATGACGGCCACGAAGTAAACAGAGGCAGCACCAATATGGTGATGTTAACTATTTCAGAGGGAAGCTGTTTTGCTTTGTGACAGCTGTTTGGTGTACTGCTGTTACCGCTAACACAGTTAGCTAGCATGCTCGTTACCATGGAAACAGTGGCCTTAGGGGTTGTGCGGCCATATTTTTTAGTATCTGCAGCTGCTTGATTTTGCAAACTTCAGTTTAATGCTTAAATAATTCCTTTGAAAACCAAACAGAACCTGACTTAAAGACGCTTGTATCATCATATTATGCACATGAAATAGCATAAATATTTATTTGTGTCTTCAAAAATGAAGGATTTAACACTGAATATAGAATATCTTTTGATGAAGATAATAGCATGGTTATACTGTTTAACCCTCTGGACCCCTAAAAGGCATGTTTGTTTGTTTTTAAATCACCAAAATTACACCTTTTACCAGAGGGGGAAACTGTATCACTGCACCAGCTCGGTTCATTTTGCTTGAATAACCTACTTGGCTCAGGTATTATACATGCTTTAATGTGGGTTCGAACTCGTCCATCTTCCACCCTGTTCCCCAGATTTGGCTTCGTCCGGCTTTCATCTATTCCCAAACATGAAACGGCTCCTTGTTGGGACCATTATGTCACTAATGATGACGTCATATGTGCAGTGAACGACTTCCTGCAGGATAAAACCTTCTATGAGGCTGGTGTGTGGACTTGGAAGGGGATTATGTTGAGAAATAAAGCACTGTTGAAATTGTCAAGCTCAAAGCTGATCAACCACCCCTCGTAAATACGGCCAACATTCACACAGCAGGAAATAAATCGCTGAGACCAAACTTTAAACTGACTGAACATCCGTCCGAGTGAAGCGCCGTTTGATTCTTACAGCGGATGAAACTACAACCCAACAGGAAGCCGTGAAGCTTCACAACCCCCTAAAAATAAATCCGCTCACCCTCCTCGCGCCTGCAGCTTTTTTCTTTCTCTCACCAAAGTCACAAAAATCTGCAGATGACTTGTGACCGCCAGCTCACGGTCACAAGTTAAGATGTCAGCCGGCTGTGAAGAGGCTCAAGGCTTCAGGTTCAAAAAGGCAGAGCTGTGTAACTACATTAGCTGAAGACAGTTTTTACTGCAGCAAAGATGGAACTGTCCGCAGGAATCAATGTTATTTTGAGAAAAGAGTAGCTTCTAGTACAAAAGGAAGAAGTATTTTGGGTGGAATAAGCCTTTAGAACTATGACGTCTTTATTAGAAACTACTATTTTGGGGGAAATAAATCCTCAAAACCATAAGTACTTTGACTGAAGGTTATATTTTGGAAAGAATAAACCTTTAAAACTATAAGTACTTGGTCATTTTGGGTGGAATAAACCTTTATAACTATAAGGACTTGGACAGAAAGTAGTATTTTGAAACAAAAAAAACATGAAAAACTGTAAGTACTTAGTCAGGAATTAGTAATTTGGGTGAAATAAGCCTTTAAAGCCATAACATGTTTGTTAGAAAGTACTATTTGGGTGGAATAAACCCTCAAAACTATAAGTACTTGGACAGGAAGTAGTATTTTGAATCAAAAAAACCTGAAAAAGTGTGAGTACCTGGACAGGAAGTAGTATTTAAGATGGAATAAACCTTTAAAAACTGAAAGTAATTAGTCAGGAAGTAGTATTTTGGGTGGAATGAGTCTTTTAAACCATGACTTCTTCATTAGAAAGTACTATTTGAGTGGAATAAACCTTAAAAATTGTAAATACTTGGACAGAATTGTAGTATTTTGAGTGAAATAAGCCTTTAAAGCCATAACTCTTGTTTGAAAGTACTATGGAAAAAAATAAATGTTGAAAACTACAAGTATGTGGACAAAAAGTTGTATTTTGGTTGGAATAAACCTTTAAAAACTGCAATTACTTAGACAGAAAGTGACATTATGGGAAGAATCAATCTTAAAAACTGTAAGTACTTGGACAGGAAGTGGTATTTAGGGTGAATTAAGTCTTTTAAACCATAATTTCTTCATTAGAAAGTACTATTTGGGTGAAATAAACCTTAAAAATTGCAAGTACTTGGACAGACAGTAGTCTTTTGAGTGAGAAAAAAAAAGTTAAACCACAAGTCCTTAGGTAAAAAGTACTATTTGAGAAGAATGAACCTTTAAAAACTGTAAGTACTTAGACAGGAAGTAGTATTTTGGGTGAAATAAGTCTTTTAAACTATAACTTCTTCATTACAAAGTACTGTTTGGGTGGAATAAGCCCTAAAAATTGCAAGTACTTGGTCAGGAAGTAGTATTTTGGGTGGAATAAGCCTTTAAAAGCATAACTTGTTTGTTAAAAAGTACTATTTGGGTGAAATAAACCTTTATAACTAGAGGCATTTGGACAGAAAGAAGTATTTTGAAACAAATAAACCTTCAAAACTGTAAGTACTTGGTCGGTAAGTAGTATTTTGGGTGGAATAAGTCTTTCAAACCATAACTTCTTCATTAGAAAGTACTATTTGGGTGAAATAAACCTTAAAAACTGTAAGTACTTGGACAGAATGTAGTATTTTGAATGAGAAAAAAACTTTTACACCACAAGTTCTTGGCTAGAGGGTAGTATTTGAAAAGAATGAACCTTTAAAAACTGTAAGTACTTGGTCAGGAAGCTGTATTTTGGGTGGAATAAGTCCTTTAAACTATAACTTCTTAATTAAAAAGTACTATTTGGGTTGAATAAACCCTAAAAATTGCAAGTACTTGGGCAGAATGTAGCATTTTTTGTGGAATAAGCCTTTTAAACCATGATTTATTTGTTAAAAAGTACTAGTTGGGTGGAATAAACCTTTATAACTATAAGCACTTGGACAGAAAGTAGTATTTTGAAACAAATAAACCTTCAAAACTGGAAGTACTTGGTCAAGAAGTAGTTTTTTGGGTGGAATAAGTCTTTTAAACTATAACTTCTTAATTACAAAGTACTGTTTGGGTGGAATAAACCCTAAAAACTACAAGTACTTGGTCAGGAAGTAGTATTTTGGGTGGAATAAGCCTTTAAAAGCATAACTTGTTTGTTAAAAAGTACCAGTTGGGTGGAATAAACCTTTATAACTATAAGCACTTGGACAGAAAGTAGTATTTTGAAACGAGAAAACTGTAAGTACTTAGTCAGGAATTAGTAATTTGGCTGGAGTAAACCTTTAAAAACTGCAAGTACTTGGTCAGGAAGTAGTATTTTGAGTGGAATAAGTCTTTCAAACTATAACTTCTTCATTACAAAGTACTATTTGGGTGGCATAAACTTTAAAATATGCAAGTACTAGGACAGAATGTAGTATTTTGTGTGGAATAAGCCTTTAAACCATGACTTGTTTGTTAAAAAGTACTAGTTTGGTGGAATAAACCTTTAGAATTATAAGCACTTGGACAGAAAGAAGTATTTTGAAACAAATAAACCTTCAAAACTGTAAGTACTTGGACAGGAAGTAGTATTTTGGGTGGAATAAGTCTTTCAAACCATAACTTCTTCATTAAAAAGTACTATTTGGGTGGAATTAACCTTAAAGATTGTAAGTACTTGAACAGGAAGTAGTATTTTAGATGGTCTTAGTTAGAAAGCACTATTTGAGAAGAATAACCCTTTAAAACTATAAGCACTTGGACAGGAAGTGGTATTTTTTGGATCGAAATAAACCTTTTAAACTGTGACTTCTTTGCTAGAAAGCGATATTTTGGGTGGAATAAGTCTTTAAACCATAACTTCTTCTTAGAAAGTACTATTTGGGTGGAATTAACCTTAAAGATTGTAAGTACTTGGACAGAATGTAGTATTTTAGATGTCCTTAGTTAGAAAGCACTATTTGAGAAGAATAACCCTTTAAAACTATAAGCACTTGGACAGGAAGTAGTATTTTTTGGATCGAAATAAACCTTTTAAACTGTGACTTCTTTGCTAGAAAGCGATATTTTGGGTGGAATAAGCCTTAAAAACTGTCAGTCCTTGGACAGAAGCTGGTATTTAAATGGATGTTGGGGCTTTTCAGCGTCACCAGGTTAGTCGGTGGGTCGTCTTGAACCTGCAGCTTCCTGTTCTGCAGATCCATAACACCGGGAAGATAAACCTTTCTGCACCTTTAGGGAAGTTCTCTAGATCCGGCAGAAAGGAAGCAGATGAGCTGCTGTAGTTTGTCTCCCCCTGGTGGCCGGAAGCCGCTTCGCCCTGAAACCAACAGAGACTCGATGAGACTGATGAGGAACCGGAGAAGCAGTCAGTCAGTCAGTCAGTTAACCGTCTGACTGAAGCTCTGCAGCGTCTCAGTGTCACGAGTCCTCCGCTGATCCATCAACACAACGCCGTGATGATTGTGTGTCTGTTGCATCATGCTGACATCCTTCACCAGTGAACGCACACACACACACACACACACACACACACACACACACACACACACACACACACACACGGTATGCAGGAACTGAGGCTACAGTCAGTGTGTTTGTTAATAATCAGCTTTTACACGCGGCCTGCTTTCAACTTTCCATATTTACTGCAGCAGCAACTAAAATCGCTGTTTGCTGCACGTTTATTGTTCACTAACAGACTAAACATCTGCACACACACACGATGCACTTCTCTTATTTGGGGTTTTTTGATTAATTAATTAAATAAACCGATTTTCTGACCAAGCATATTTAAGTTTGTCCACTTTTAAACCAAAAAGAAACAAAAAAGAGGAGCAGAAAATAAAAAAATCTATATTCAAAGTCTTCATTGGATTATTCTTGAAGCTAAATCTAAATTCTGACAACATTTAAACGACAACATCAGATTTCTACGCTGTGAAAAGGCAATCTGTGACTTTAAAGAGCATTTCCTTTTATACGACAGGTTTTTTAATTTTTAAAATATAGGAAATTATCAATAAAATTACCAAAAAAACTCAGAACAGTAAATAACAACAAAAATTTAAATAAATAAAAATAAAAAATTACATTAAAATACAGCGAAGCTACATCTGCATATTTATCACAGTTTAACAAATATTTTCTTTTTTTAAATTTAAAAGCTGTAAGTGGTAAATTCAATTTTAATGCTTTGAACACTTAAAAAAAATTAGATGCAGTTACTGTAAGTAAGAGAGAAAGAAGTGTTGTTTCTGTAATATTACACAGATATGTTCATTAAAAGAGAGATAAAGCGGATTATTTCAGAGTTTTTGAATTAAATATTCCACAATAAACAAAAAATACAAACAATCTGATGTAAAATTCTTAATAAAAATGTTTGTTAATGATGGAAAATTACTGACATTTTTATGAGATGTTATTTTCTATTATTTTTTAGCAACCATCTGCCAAAAATTAGAATTATTATACTGTTTTTTTTTTTACATTAAACAGATATTTCCTGATCAGCCGACAGCAACACCACGAGTTTATACTAAATACTGGCAATTACTATTATTATTATCGTCTCCTTTAAGCACTGTAAAAAAAAATAAAAAAAATAAAAACTGAATAAAAGTGCAAATATTCTGGAAGCTTGTGGGGAAAAAATACTGTAAAATAACAATCTCATCAAATTACAGGGATTTTACTTCAATAAAAAATATTTAGTGTTATTCAAACATGCAAATCAACCATCTGTTTTAGCAATTTAATTAACATTTTAGTGCATTTAAAAAAATACAGAAAAATCTGCTGAATTATACACTTGTTTTTTGTTGTTTTTGTGTGCAAAAAATAAAGTAAAATTTAAAAAAAAATGTGCACATCTTATGTTGTAAGCATTTAGTTTCAAAACCTGACATTAAATTCAGGAGTGTAAATGTTAAATCGTCTTTAAATACCAGAATCAGCTCATTATACTTTCATTAAACTTGCAGTATGTTTGAATTTCTAAAAGATCACAAAGATCAGGACAGTCCAGCGTCCATGTGTGCACATGTTTAGTCTGCTCTCCAATTAATTAATTAATAAGATTTTATTAATTAAGTAAAGAAAATCATGCAAACAACAAAGACTGGAGACGATAAAACTCTTTAAGGGTGTTTTTTGCATTAGCGGGAGAAAAGTTTGTGGAAGTGAAGACAGCTGCTGTTAATGCAACTGTTATAGATGTGACATCATGGCAGTATGAGGTCAACACACACACACACACACACACACACACACACACACGCGCACACACACACACACACACACACACACACACACACACAAACACACACACACACGAGAACAAGTCAACACTCTGTAACTCTTCTGCAATCAGAGGCTGACTTCATCCTTCAACCAGCCTCACTGTGTGTGTGTGTGTGTGTGTGTGTGTTGGTAATCATTATGTTGTGGGGACCGAATTCTGTTTACACAGTCACGTCATGGGGACCAGTTCCTTCATGGGGACCAAAAATCAGGTCCCCAAAAGGGAAACCATTTAAAATGACTCCAGGAGCTATTCTAATGGTGCCTATGGGGTTTTTAGAGTTGGCCCATACCACAGGTTTTTCAGTGCAAATGTGTGTGTGTGTGAGGGCACTAGCGCCCCCACTGTGGTACTGCACCCTCTGCTCTGCACACACACTCATTCCATATATGGTAGGGCACGCCCACTTCCTGGTCCTCACAAGGAAGGATTCTCAACAAGAACAGATTTTCAGTGTTAAATGTCCACAATGACACAAATGAGAAGAAAAAAATTAATTGCAGCTTCTAAAGGACTACAAACTTCTACTTAGAAGCATGAGTGAAACACAAGGTAAGCACATTTGTATGACAAACCAGTATAACTACTTTTCTACCCTCCAATTAGATTAATTAGCTCTGGTTGGTTTGCAAAATAGTTATCGTTTTGTTAGCTATCCTGCTAATTACCTAGTTGGTATGGCTAACTACCCTTTGAGAGTGAGTCTAATGTTTAATTACATCTTTCCAATTGGCTAGTATTAGTCATTGTGTCATGTAATGTAGTATGAAAGAGTTATTGCAAGCTCAGAAGACACTGCTAAATCTTTAGCTGAACTGAATGCTCTCAGAATATATAGGGTGAAAGTGATTGTTGTAAAGTTTAACATTTAAAGTGTGTAGTTTGTATTTTTCTCTAATGACATCAGAATTACACTCAAATTTAGTATACATCTTAAAAAACACTGATTTTGACATGTACATCCCAGAGGAATTTTAATTATTAATCTTTCTTTCCACTGTGATAGCTATCATACACATATGGACAAAGTTGTTGGTTAATGAAAGAAAAACCCACAATGGTCACAGACATAATCTGTATCTGACAAAAGTAACAATAAATAAAACATCTATGAAAATTAACCAATGAAAATCAGACATTGCTTTTAAATTGTGGTTCAACAGACTTTTTTTTCAAACTCATGAAACAGGCCTGGACAAAAATGATGGTACCACTAGAAAAGCCTGAAAATAATGTGACTATAGGGACATGTTCAATCAAGGTGTATCCTCTAATTAGCATCACAGGTATCTACAAACACCTGTGATGCCAGTCTATGTCCTTGTTCCAGGACATAGACTGGCTTGCTAAGCTGTGTTATCTGGCTGATATTTTCAGCAAACTCAAAGAACTGAATATGACCCTACAGGGCAAGAACACCAACATTTTAAACCTTTAAGACAAGGCGAGTGGTTTTCAGAAGAAAGTTGAGCTGTGGAAATTTCATCTGCTTTCCTCAAGTGGATGATTTTCTCCTTAAGTCAGGATGTGTACAGAGCTCCAGTCAAGTCAGTCATAGTGGGACATTTAATCAACTTGATTCAAGATTTTCATTCCTACTTTCCTGACCTGGAGGAGAAATCTGCACAGCTGGACTGGGTGAGAAATCCATTCCTGTTGTCCGAAGCAAACAGAAGCAAGCTACCTGTCACTGTGACTGACTTTTTGGCAAGGCACATCAGCTCTATGTTCACAGACGCAAAAATGAAGCATACAAAGAAAAGAACACTGTCCCTATTGTGAAACATGGAGGAGGCTCTGTTATGTTCTGGGGCTGCTTTGCTGCATCTGAAATCTGTGCCGGTTCAATGAAATCTCATGACTATCAAGGTATTAAGGTATATAAGAGAGAAATGTGCTGCCCATTGTCAGGAAGCTTGGTCTCAGTCGCAGGTCATGGGTGTGTAACAGGATAATGAACCAAAATACACAGCTAGAAACACCAAGAATAGCTAAGAAGAAAACATTGGACTATTCTGAAGTGGCCTTCCCAGAGCCCTGATCTAAATCCTATTGAACACCTGTGGAAGGAGCTGAAACATGGTGTCTGGAGAAGAAACACTTCAAACCTGAGACAACTGGAGCAGTCTGCTCATGAGGAGTGGAACAAAACACCTGCTGACTTTGATAGTGTTGGTCTTTGAAAATGTTGGAGATAAAACTTTTCTTTTAATGGAGAGAGGAAAACATTCTTTTGTTACTAATAATCTCAAAATTTTATTGCATTTGATGTCTAAAAAAGTATAATTGTCAATAAACAGCATATTAGTATCAGGAGTTATGGATGAATACTGTAATATTCCTTTGATCAAATTTATCAAAGCCACTGGAATAGCTTTGATTACCAACAAATGTTGTTTATATGAGCAATCTAAATTAAATTTAGTTTTAAAATCAATATAACCTAAAATATTTCCATTTTAATCCATTAAATGTGCTATAGCCCAAATTCCTTTCTCCATCCAGTCTTTCAAAAACAAAGATTTCCTCTTGTTTAAATACACCTGTTTTTCCATATTGTAGCTTCATGTGGACTAAAGTTATGCTTATGAAGCACTTTCCAATATAATAACACCTGCATGTGAAATTTTGATAATTTAAAGGGTAAACTTAAGGGATCAAAATCACATCTTAAAAGAAAATTAATTCCTCCTACCACTTGAAAAAGATAAGCCGGTAAAGTAAACCACAGATAATGTTCATGTTTTATAAAAGTCTGTAACCACCTTAATTTAATTGAACCATTCATTGTTTCCAAATCAATAACATTCAAACTTCCCTCCTCTACTGATTTACAAAAATATAAAATGATCATTTCTGTCTGTCACTTCCGTTGTGACCCTTTATTTTGAAAGTAAACAGGAAGTAAAGTGTCATGTACCACCGCTAGTTTTGAGATCTCAGCCGTCGCACGAGTAAAGGGAATGGAAATGAGGAGCACAGACTACAAGTGGCAGTGAGCTGCTGAAAAGTGATTCGTAAGTGTTCAATCTTTTTGTTAAGTACATCAAATGGCATGTAACAGACTTTTATTTGGTTTGAAGAAAGTTAGTTAAAGTTTAAAGGGACGCTAGGTAAGACGTGCGTCTGCTGTAGCTGAATGTACTACGTAGCGAATTAGCTAAAACAAGCTAGTAAGCTCGGTAATTTAGCAAGAATGTGCGTTTTCTCTCATAGTAATGGTTAATTTATATGAAAGAAGCTTTATAAAGCAAAGATGCATAGAGAGTACATTAGGCTGTGGTCCATGTCAGGAGCGGCTCAGTCTGCATAGTTAGAAAAATGTGGAGGTGCACGACGGACATTTTGCGCGTAAGAAGGGCCGCTTGAGAGGTTGTAGCTGCTAAAATGAGTAACAGGCTTTACACTGCCTTTTAAATTTAATTTGGCTTTTATGACAACAGTTTGAAAAAAGTGATTAAGCAGTAAGTATTTACCCACTCGAAAGTGACTCCCCTATTCCAACACAGGTGCATTTCGTTGATATTAAAAGTCATACAGTTAGTGAAATGTTGATCACCTGAGGTCAGTGAATGAGTGTCAGTGACTGTAGTTTAAAGACTCCTGTATCCAGAAGGTACAGTCACTCATGAATCAATGCTTCCGGATAGAACTACACTATGAAAACAAAAGAACCCTCCAAGAAAGTCAGTGAAAAGGTAAAAGGAGATTTTAGATGAAATTGCAAAAAATAAGTAGCTACAATCAAGGCTAGCATTGTGCCAGATACTTGCATGAGAAACACAATTTCTGTAAAGTTTGTTTCCCAACTAAATCTAGAAAGATAGTGACCATGATCATTTAAGAGGAGTCGTGTTAAGACAGGAGGTGAACGATATGGACAGAATAAATCTAGAAAGCAGGAACAAAAACAAGTGTCAGCTCCTTCGAGTGCGCATTTCCATATTGTAACACAACATCAGATTTCCCTTTTTTGTTCTACATTTGCGTGTCCTCGTTATCTGAAGGAGTATCTGGACACGAGAGTTTGTAAAAACATTATACAGCTAATATTTTCAAATACTTCAAACTTAAACTGAATCTACTGTAAACTGTTTTTAGAAAAATTCCTACACGTTGAGATGCCACCACGGGTGAGCCCCCTTAAGGATGCCATTCAGCATGTCATTTCAAAGACTGACAAAACATACAAATTAGAGGTGAAGTACATCAGTGCAGTTAAAGGTAAGTCGGTGTTTGATGTAATGTAACAATTCATAATTACTAATATAACCACACTGTCATTACCATCTGTTGTAAAACTTTAGGGTGCATTGAATAGGAAACAGATTACGGCTTAAGGTTAGTGCTAGTGGAATGTTTAGGGCAAATTTCAGCCTTCATAGAGATTTTATTAGGAGTTAATTCCTACTCTCTGTGCTACCTGGTTTACGTTGGTATGCCTTAGTTTTCTAGATATTGTCTTTTCACACAGTTTGTATGTTTTGCAGTATTATCATCAAACTCACTGTTTATTTTCTCCAGTTTGATATTCTCAAACATTGTCAATATGAAACCTGTGTTTTCAGACAACCACCAGTACAGAAAACACCAGGTCGGCAAATGAACCGCATCCCTCTCCACAATCAGATGCTGAGGAAGATGATCTACCTGGTCCCAGCAGCTCTCTTCAAAAGGTACGTTGATGTTCATCACTTCAGATTTAATTCTATCTTTTCTCTTTGTCATACTGTTGTAATTCTGTTATTTTTCCCAACAATGGAAATGAGGGAGAAAGTATAACTGTATGTTAATCTACACTAAATTGCTTAACTCCAAGAGTTTAATGTAATGCATGTTGAAGGTCAGTTATAGTGGAATGTTTAGGGCAAATTTCAGCCTTCAGAGAGATTTTGTAATTAGTTAATTCCTACTCTATTGTGGACTCTCACGACGTCCCCACACCACATGTTCGGTCAGTGTCTGGTCTGAAAGTGTGTGAAAACTTTGACAAATCAGGTCCCCATAAGGATTTCTAACATGGTGTGTTAGGCGTCCTCACAAGGCCTATTTTAATCAAAGTGTGTGAACTAGATAGAAGTTTGTGGAGCAGGAGTAGTGCTGATTAGTTCACCAAAAGTTTAATGTAATGCATGTAAAGGTTAGTGCTAGTGAAATGTTTAGGGCAAATTTCAACCTTCAGAGAGATTTTATTAGTAGTTAATTCTTACTCTTTTCTGGACACTCACGACGTACCCACACCACATGTTCGGTCAGTGTCTGGTCTGAAAGTGTGTGAAAACTTTGACACGACAGGTCCCCATAAGGATTTCTAACATGGTGTGTTAGGCGTCCTCACAAGGCCTATTTTATTCAAAGTGTGTGAACTAGATAGAAGTTTGTGGAGCAGGAGTAGTGCTGATTAGTTCACCAAAAGTTTAATGTAATGCATGTTGAAGGTCAGTTAAAGTGGAATGTTTAGGGCAGATTTCAGCCTTCAGAGAGATTTTGTTAGTAATTAATTCATACTCTATTGTGGACTCTCACGACGTCCCCACACCACATGTTCGGTCAGTGTCTGGTCTGAAAGTGTGTGAAAACTTTGACCAAACTGATCCAACCAAGGAACTGTAGCATTGTGTGTTAGCGGTCCCCACAACACATGTTTCATTCAATGTTTGTGAAATCAGACAGATGTTGGCTGGAATGGAAGAAATGTTTGAAAAACAACTTTAAATGTTATTCTGTGCTGCCTGGTTTACGTTGGTATGCCTTAGTATTCTAGATATTGTCTTTTCACACAGTTTTGCATGTTTTGCAGTATTATCATCAAACTCACTGTTTATTTTCTCCAGTTTGATATTCTCAAACATTGTCAATATGAAACCTGTGTTTTCAGACAACCACCAGTACAGAAAACACCAGGTCGGCAAATGAACCGCATCCCTCTCCACAATCAGATGCTGAGGAAGATGATCTACCTGGTCCCAGCAGCTCTCTTCAAAAGGTACGTTGATGTTCATCACTTCAGATTTAATTCTATCTTTTCTCTTTGTCATACTGTTGTAATTCTGTTATTTTTCCCAACAATGGAAATGAGGGAGAAAGTATAACTGTATGTTAATCTACACTAAATTGCTTAACTCCAAGAGTTTAATGTAATGCATGTTGAAGGTCAGTTATAGTGGAATGTTTAGGGCAAATTTCAGCCTTCAGAGAGATTTTGTAATTAGTTAATTCCTACTCTATTGTGGACACTCACGACGTCCCCACACCACATGTTCGGTCAGTGTCTGGTCTGAAAGTGTGTGAAAACTTTGACAAGACAGGTCCCCATAAGGATTTCTAACATGGTGTGTTAGGCGTCCTCACAAGGCCTATTTTATTCAAAGTGTGTGAACTAGATAGAAGTTTGTGGAGCAGGAGTAGTGCTGATTAGTTCACCAAAAGTTTAATGTAATGCATGTAAAGGTTAGTGCTAGTGGAATGTTTAGGGCAAATTTCAGCCTTCAGAGAGATTTTATTAGTAGTTAATTCTTACTCTTTTCTGGACACTCACGACGTCCCCACACCACACGTTCGGTCAGTGTTTGGTCTGAAAGTGTGTGAAAACTTTTACAAGACAGGTCCCCATAAGGATTTCTAACATGGTGTGTTAGGTGTCCTCACAAGGCCTATTTTATTCAAAGTGTGTGAACCAGATAGAAGTTTGTGGAGCAGGAGTAGTGCTGATTAGTTCACCAAAAGTTTAATGTAATGCATGTAAAGGTTAGTGCTAGTGGAATGTTTAGGGCAAATTTCAGCCTTCAGAGAGATTTTATTAGTAGTTAATTCCTACTCTATTGTGGACACTCACGACGTCCCCACACCACATGTTCGGTCAGTGTTTGGTCTGAAAGTGTGTGAAAACTTTGACACGACAGGTCCCCATAAGGATTTCTAACATGGTGTGTTAGGGGTCCTCACAAGGCCTATTTTATTCAAAGTTTGTGAACCAGATAGAAGTTTGTGGAGCAGGAGTAGTGCTGATTAGTTCACCAAAAGTTTAATGTAATGCATGTTAAGGTTAGCGCTAGTGGAATGTTTAGGGCAAATTTCAGCCTTCAGAGAGATTTTGTAATTAGTTAATTCTTACTCTATTGTGGACTCTCACGACGTCCCCACACCACATGTTCGGTCAGTGTCTGGTCTCAAAATGTGTGAAAAGTTTGGCCAAACTGATCCACCCAAGGAACTGTATTTGAATTTCACAGTTTCTCTATGTCATGTTTTGTTTATGTGTGTATTTCTTTTGACCTCAGCCATTTAGGGAGGAGCTTTATTTTGAACTTCATCTAGGTTAAAGTAGTACACCAAAGAGAATTACCAAAGGGAATATTTTACAGTGATTTTGAACATTTTTCCCTTTCTCTTCAGTTAGTTTTATTCCTTTGGAAAAAAAAGTACAGTTTTTCTTTTTTTTTATAGATTGTGACTGACATCTGAACCGAAGGTCAGATTTTCCCACCCAGACTGAGACGAACCAAAAGTATCATAGTAAGCGATTGGTTGCGGGACAAACGGCAGTAAAAAACTCTTAATCAAGTATTTGAAGAAGTATATTCAAGAATCATCTGCATCATGTTCAAATATCCGTAAATGGTAGTTCATGTGGTATATAAAATGTTGGAGAACTACAAAAAATATATATCCCTTTTTCTTTGAATGTTACTCATTTAAGCTGTTAAAAATGCAGTTTCTCACAATGTTGACAATGAATTGATGCAAACTATTACTCTTCAATAAATCAAATCATAAACTGATTAACAAAATAGGTGGCAGTTTATCTCTTTCAGCTTAATGATATGCTGATAAAATTGAACAGCTCTACATATTTCTCATTACTTTACATATCTCACTCATATTGACGAAACAAATTAACCTTAAGTAGCTTGAATATCAGTTTAAATAATTGTTAACAAAATTGATAAAGCTTCATCTCCATTAGCTTTTATTTACTCCTTTCTACTTCTGGTCACACACCTGTCCAAGTGAACTGCAGCTGCCTAACAGCATCTATCACAGGTTGCATGTGAGGTTTTGAAAAACGTCAATAAATTGTAGTGCCTATCAATATACAGGTGCTTAAAAAATAAAGCATTTAAAAAATTAAGCATAATGGAGCATTTAGCTAGTGCCTATCAGTACACAGGTGTTAAAAGTAAGCATTTAGCCTGTGCTCACTTTAAGGAATTTATATCAGACAACCTCCAGGAAAAGATAAGTGTCAAAATGTATATATTTTGGATATATGAAGTCACGGTCAATCATTATGTATACATTGATACAATATATCAATGTAAAACCATAGTGTAAACTTTGAGACAGTTTGTCAGCATTCATAGTTGATTAATACCATGCTATAATAAGGAAGGGGTGGGGAGGTGTGAGCAAATTTGTTGATGTCACAGTGCTATGTGCAACCAAATGAACAGATTTCATTTGCATTGTTTTATGGTTTTAGAATGTTATACAGTTACAAATCTGTTTTTCTGACTTCTTGAAGGTAAATCTACTCGAACAAAGAAAACACCTTGGCAACAGACAGAGGGGCAAGCAGTGAAAAGACACATGAAACGATTCGTTACCTCTTGTACTGTACCAGGTAAGAGTGACTGCGAGAAATGTTTACATGCTGAACCAGAAGCGCTTCAGAATAGAGACTGGAAGAGCCTGAAGTTTTACATCTATAACCGCATTCCAGACTACAAAAAGTCTGTGCAACATAATTAATTTAGTGATTGGAGTTCCCATGTTTCTTGTCTTTACCAGACATACTTGAACATTGTACACCGTACTTTATTTTCTCCTAAGTGGCAATTATGGCCAAAATGACCAGTATTTTTTGTGAAAGTTGTATTTATGTGAGGAATTAATTTTGTAAACTTCAGACAAAAGTGAGTTTGATTGTTCTGAGGTCCATTTGACTCATTTTTTGAGTTTGTGAAGTTGAACACAATAAAGTTCAATTCTGCATTGCATTCCTAAAATGTGGGTTTAATGTCTTCGGATTCATTACTTGGTAATGGTGTATTTAAGTGGTAATATTAGGGGCCAGCTGATTGAGTAGTGTTTACGTAACTGATGCTGGGTGGTAGACTGGTTAAAAATAATAACTATATTTGACTGTGTGAAAATTATAGAAGGGATGGCTCTAAAAATGAAAAATTGAAGGCTTAAAAGGTTTTAATAAATACTAAGCTAAACTATTTTTTTAAATTGAACTGTTACTGATGTACTAATACGTGTCTTTGATTCTGCTTTGTTGTAGATTAACCATTTTTTAAACAAATACAATAATCTGAGGAATTGCATGATATAGATGCATGCCATTTGTCATTATACAACAATAAACATATTGTGGTTGCCAGGTCCCCACTAGTCAAAGCGGAAATTGTGTGAATTATGCAAATAATGGGGACGTCATATGCAAATGACGTCCTCATCAGCCATGTTTATCTGTTTTTTCTTAAGTCCCCATATAACATGGAGAAAACATTGCTTCATCAATCCAGATATTTTAAGTCGTGTATAGGCTAACAAAGCTGTGGTTAGGATACTTGATTTTTTTCAGACTTCCAGGACCTTTGGAAAGGGTGGTCCCCACACGTGAGGATCAAAAAGTTGGTCCCCATGTCAGATGGAAACCAGTATGTGTGTGTGTGTGTGTGTGTGTGTGTGTGCGTGCGTGCGTGTGCGTGTGTGTGTTGGTCAGCGTTGCGTGTTGATTGCACCTCGTTACGGCAGAAAGCAGCCGGATGGTGATGGAGGGAGTGTGTGTGTTTGTTTGTTTTGTTTGTTTCAGTCGGAGGCGGATGGGCGAGTGTGTGTGTGTGTGTGTGTGTGTGTGTGTGTGTGTGTGCAGGGTATTGCCTGAAGTTGCATTTGATGGTTGCACAGGAGAGCAACGAAACCACGGACACACACACACACACACACACACACACACACACACACACGTATTTGAGAGTTAACAGGAATTCATATTTAATGTTTCTTCTATATTTACATTGTTTACGTTGATTGTTTACAAGCTCTAACGGATTTTATCTTGATGCTGAAAACTTTTCTCCAATATTTTGACTTTTCAGACGTTTATTTATCGTTTATCTTACATTTTAGATAAACTTTTATGCATGTTTTTATTGAAAATAGCCGAACATTAGAGCAGCAGCTTTAAAGGTCCCATATTAATATTAATACATTAATCAAAGCCTCACATCTTCCCACAGTGTCTATTTCAGTTGTTTGGCTCTAAAAAATGCTGCACAAATGCATAATTTCACTGTGTCTCCTGGTTTAGTTCATTCACACAGCAGCACAAGTTGCTATGACAAAGTTAGCATTGAATTCAGGGACGTCCTGAACCGAGTTTATGGCTGATTGTGACATTTAATCAGCATTAATTCAAACCTGATCATTTGTTTACAGCCGTCAGAGGAGGGTCAGCCCAAGTCATGGCTGGATAGTTCAGTACAAGAGACTCCAGTTTCAGGACCCCACTTGTGAGACCCTTGTTTTTCACAGTCCACTTACTGAACTGGTAACTGGAATTGGTAAAGAGAATTCCATCCGAATAATAATTTCTGTCCAAATACTTACAGATTTAAAGGTTTATTCCAACAAAATGGTACTTTCCAACTAACAAGTTATGGTTTTAAAGGCTTATTTCACCCAAATATGACTTTCTGTTCAAGTACTTACAGTTCTAAGTTTTATTCCACACAAAATACAAGTTATCAGAGTACTTAAAGTTTAAAAGTTTATCCCCTTCAAATTGCACTTTCTAACAAACAAGTTTTATCAAAATATATATATAAAAAAACAAAGAAATACAACAATCTTGGTAAAAAGTTATGTGGCTGGGTTTTAAAGTTTATTTTAGATTATTTGTATTGTCCACCTGTTGCTGGATTTTTACCAGAGTCAGTGGTGTCCCCCAGATAAAAAAGTAAAGTTTGTTTTATAATCGATCTGAAAAAGTTCTGCAGAGTTTTGTTAATGTTTTCAGCAGAACTTTTCTTTATTTTTTCTTCTTCCGCCTAAAATACGTTTTGTCCCTCAACTTGACTTGCTGAGGCTGCATCCTGAACAAATTGATTAATGAGCATAATTAGGTCATTATCCATCCATCATCCATCATCCATCCATCCATCCATCCATCCATCCATCCATCCATCCATCCATCATCCATCATCCATCCATCCATCCATCCATCATCCATCCATCTATCCATCCACACATCCATCCATCCATCCATCCATCCATCCATCCATCCATCCATCCATCCATCCATCCATCCATCCACACATCCATCCATCCATCCATCCATCCATCTACACATCCATCCATCCATCCATCCATCCACACATCCATCCATCCATCCATCCATCCATCCATCCATCCATCCATCCATCCATCCATCCATCAATCCATACAATCATCCATCCATCCATCCATACAATCATCCATCCATCCATCCATCCATCCATCCACACATCCATCCATCCATCCATCATCCATCCAACCATCCATCCATCCATCCATCCATCCATCCATCCATCCATCCATCCATCCATCCATCCATCCATCCATCCATCTCCTCCCAGGTGAACGTGCTCGAAAAGCCTCCAAAGGAAGTCTCCCGGGATGCATCCAGATCAGATGTCCAAACCACATCACCTGTCTCTACCGACTCCACTCTGAGCTCCCTCCAGATGTCCGAGCTCCTCATCCTGTCTCTAAGGCTGAGCCCAGCCACCCTGCAGAGGAAGCTCACGACCCAGAGCTCATGACCATAGGTGAGGGTTGGAACGTAGATAGACTGGTCCGACGGCGGTCCATACAACGCGTTACTGCTGATGGGCACCAAGCTGTCTGTCCATCTCATGCTCCATTTTCCTGTCACCCTGATACTTAAACTCCTTCGTTTGGGGAAGCAACTCCCCAAGCCGACCCCGAACCCGGAGGGAGCAATCCACCAGTTTCCAACAGAGAACCGTGGCCTTGGACTTGGAGGTTCCTGACTCGCATCCCAGTCGCTTCACACTTTGCAACAACCAACTGCTCCAGAGCATCTGATGAACCAGATTTGGATTTAGCTTCTGCAACTGCTGCAGCCCTTTTGGCCGACCGGAACCCGTCTGCTGCTTCAGGAGACCCTCGACCCAGCCAGACCCGAAAAGCCTCCTTTGGTCCCCCAGCGGGTTTTCAGGTTGCCACCGCGACCGGCAACCTCTGGCCACAGCTCCCAACGGCTGCTTCTGCAATGGAGGCTTTGAACATGACCCTCAGATCCCTTGTCCTCAGCCTCCCCCAGGATGCAGGAGAAACTCTTCTGGAGGTGGGAGTTGAAAACCCCACGGACGGGAGCCAGAAGATCCCAGCTCACCCTCAACACCTCTAAACTGGCAAATTAAAATAAACCAATAAATAAAAGTTTTAATGGCTCCATTGTCTGGTGTAGGTAGTAAACGGGGCTTGAAATCCTGAACTCAAAGTGAAGAAAGATCTAATTATCGAGCCAGTTTCATTAAATCATCTCAACCTGAATTTAGTTTCAAATCAGCAAATGCAGCTTTATCATCGTTGTCATGCGTTTAATTAACTACTAGCTACACAGGAAGGTTTGAAGAATCTTGACCTGAGACTCACATGAAGCAGCTCCGACATGAAAAACGTCTGAATCACTAAGACAAACACCAGTTTCCATCTCGGCTGTGATTCCTGTTGTTTTATTTCAGCAAATGAGGTCTGAGCCTCCCCTGAGAGGAAGAGTCTGACTCCTAATTAGCTGCTGATGCAACTCACCTGCATGATGATGATCCTCAGAGGCTCGAGTTTGATTCCTGCTTTAAAGTGAAACACAGATCAGGTGCTGCTCGACAAATCAACGTGTCCAGAGTGCCTCCTCGTTAACCGGCTTCACTTAAACTAACAACTGAACAGAAGAGAAAGCTGCACAAAACTGCCGACTGTGTGAATGTTGACTGGCTGATCGATGTCACTGCCAAATTATTAGGGCATGAGTAGGTCAGACTATAATTACAACTGTAAGTTCTATTAAATGAACATGTTTTATTGTTTCAGCTGCAGCCCTGCAGAGTTAAACAATCTGAGAGCGAGTTAACATGAACATTAAAACATAACTCAAAGCAGTAAGTAGGCTGACTCTCGTATTATATAGAGGGCTACAGGTAAATGTGAACAACTTTACTAAACCAATATGAGAAGTTTAAAATGTGATAAAAACAGCTGCAGCCAAAGTCAGGAAGGAAAGCTGTAAAAATATAATATTCCAATCAATATCACTCTGTGGCCTCGGCCTCTTCTCACGGCTCGACATGCTGCTGGAATCTATTCTCAGGGTTTCCTGGATCTGCTTCCTGCTCCTCAGCTCTGGAGCCTGTTGCCCTTTCATATTTAAAGGTCAAACAGGTTCTGGAGGAGCTGGTGAATATGGTTCACTTCTTCTACAAGCTGCTTCGATGAAGGTTCCTTATTTAAGATCCAAGAGTCAGTTTAATTATCATCATGCATTACAGGATTGTATAACAGAACTAGAAAAGTCCTCAGAGAGCTCATACCTCCTCCAAGCAGCTTCAGTCCACCCCCAACACAATCTCCCAATTCACATATTTTCTATGGAACGTTACAGATACAAATGTAATTACATACAGTTCAAATGTCCTACCAACAATGCGACCTTCACCCCATCCGACCTAATGAACAGGTGCAGCCTCTAGCACGGCAGCTCCTAACAGCCTCCCAGCTTCTTAGACAACCGGAGATAAGAATGCCGGCCCAACCGTGCGAATGTCGCTCAAGGAAGGAAAGACAACTCCGCCATTGTCGATGTCTGTCGCGTGGAGACCCAAAATGTCATGTGGTCAGAGGGGGTTACCCCAAAAACAAGAGTGCCCTCTGGTGGCTTTTAGAGTAAACTGCATTTAATTGTCCACCCGGTTACACTTACATTAAAAACAATCCTGGATCCAGACGGTGATCCGGATCAGTCCCAAAATGTCATCATTTGTTCCTTGTCCCATTTCACACATTTCCTGAACATTTCATCCAAATCCGTTCATGAGTTTTCCAGTTATTTTGAACACAAACAAACAAAGAAACAAACAAACCAACCAACATCAGCCATCACATAACGTCCTTGGGGAGGTAATAACAGATGTTTTCCTTTATTGCTGCTCACAGAAACACTAGTTCTTTAACAGATACAGATCTGTTCTGTTTTTAATGTTATTACAACATTTCTGTCCTGCTTTTTTTTAAACGGTTAAATTTCCTCCCTTTAAGTTTTATGTTGTTATGTTTTTAACTTTGCTTTTTCTACTTGTAAGGGGTTCTTGAGTTTCTTGAAAGGCGCCTATAAATAAAATGTATTACTATTATTATTATTAGATAAATATCTGGTATGAAATCATTAAGTCTGGTTCTTACGGACACTTTTAGATTCATTCTTTCAGTTTAAACAGTTTTGGGAGGAAGTGAAGTTAAAATTTTAAATCCTAATTCAAATCAAAGATAGGATTATTGCAAAAATATATAAGGTCAACAATCAGCTATAAGACTTTAGTGTTTAAATCAGTTTCTCTTTTAGGATTAAATCGCTCTACAAAGGCAAATATACGGTGGCCCAGAAGGGTCAACGCAGCTGCAAAACCCACAACAGAAGTTAGAAGCGGAAATGCGCAGCAGTCAGAAGTGTTGTGGCTTTTGCTGTTGCGTTGACCCTTCTGGGCCACCGTACAAATAGAACGATTTAATGACTCTGAAATCCCTTGCAGCTCTGAAAACTCTGGTAACATTTTACCAAGTGAGCTAATCGGTCAGTAGGTGGCGCCGTCATGCACGTTCAGCATCCGTTACCATGGTGATGCACCTGGTAAGAAATGAACCTCCGTCATTGCACCGAAAACCCAGAGTTAAACCTGAAGTTGAACCGATGACCTCGAATTCTGCTTTGCAGTCGAGGCCTCTGAGCTCATTTTGATGGTGGGCGGAGCTACAAGTCATGTGAC
Source organism: Dascyllus trimaculatus (assembly GCA_024666655.1). Lineage (NCBI taxonomy): Eukaryota > Metazoa > Chordata > Actinopteri > Pomacentridae > Dascyllus > Dascyllus trimaculatus. Next base: position 34,499,221 of record CM045450.1, read on the forward strand.
GGCAACACGTCGCCTCCTCCAACAGGTGTAGCAACAGGAGGGTCACATGATTATATGATCAGGCAGCAGAAAACACACATCACAATGTAAAAGGTCAGATTAGATTTTGATGGAACTTCATGTGAGACGTTCAAGGACCATCGGAAAGTTGAAAATCCTGCAGTTCCTCCTGTTTTTCAGAATCAGTTTTATTGCCGAGCAGGTTTTTACTTACAAGGTGTTTTGACGATCAAAATAGTTGACATTTATTTGAACAGTTAATGATTAATTCATGAATTACCACAGCTCTAATACCAGTATAATGATGCTGCTCAATAGGAACTTTTCATACCAGCAGCAGATCTAAAGAGATTTCATTTTTGTAATATTTTGAGATTTGAAACTTCACAACAACTTTTTTTTACTACAGGCACACACACAAGAGGTCAAAGGTCACACACACTCTGTAAAACACACACACACACACATACACAACACACACTCGCAGGCACACACACATGTCACAGAGGATGGAGTCGTCATGCCAACAGCAGACATTACTGCTGGTTTCATCACAGAGACAATCCCAGGCCGGCCTCAGCATGTGTGTGTGTGTGTTTATAGGGATGATACACACACACACACACACACACACACACATACAGTATTTAAGTGTCTTCTTATCTCAGTTTTGCATCATCCCTGGTGACCTCTGAGTGTGTGTGGTGGGGGATTACTGAGGCTGAACTCAGAGCTGAACATCAGGTTTCATTCTGCAGAACAGAGAGAAGCAAGAAAAAGAACCAGAACGACGATAATTGATCATGTAATAACAATAATTCTGGAGCTGCGTGTTTTATTAATAGCAGAGTCCAGCAGAGCGGCAGGGGTAACGTTCAGTGTAGCTAGCTGCCATGCTAACACGCTAACGTCACTGCTGAGCTCTGGCTGAAAGGAAACTTCATTAAAAACCTCGTTTCTCTGCTCTAAAATCATTTAACTAAAGAATTCCAGTTCTATAAAAGACACTGAGGCAGTAGTTTAAATGCATGTACGAATAAGTTTTATGAGCAGGTTTGAAAGGTTTCATATCTTTTTAAAAATCACCTGAATGACACCATTTATCCAGGTTTTCAACTTTAAAACGGCTCCACTCATCCGTGAAGTGCTGCCGAAAATAAAGCATTTGCTTCGGTGAGATTCTGTAAAAACTGAAAAATTTGGCACTCCTTGTTGTAACTGTGAGGTCATCAGTGACTCAGCTGTGATCAACAGTGACGTCATAAAAATTCAGAGAGTTTTCGGCTGAACTGCAGGCAGTGTTGAGAGAATTACGGAAACTAATTAAAGATGTAAACAGTAAAATATCTATAATATATACAGCGATCAACCACAACATCCTGACCACTGACAGGTGAAGTGGATAACATGGATCATATTGGTTCTATGTGGTGTTCTGATGGAAAACCTTGATCAGACTTAGATACCCAAATAAACATTGTCCCACAACAAACACACTCCCTCATGCTGATGGAAATCCCAAATGTCACTGGATGAAAATGCACCCCACCACATGGAAACAACATCAACCAATCAGGAACATGTGGAGGAACATGACAATGGTCCAACATGTTGATCTGACCTCCAGACTTCCTACAGCCCATTCTGATCAAGCATCAACAGGATGCAGTGGAACCAGTTGGATTGACAGAGGCCCCACTGCACAAGCCAGAGTAGCCAAAGGATCCAGTGGTTCCAGACCCCATAGGACCCCCTGAGAGGTCCTCTGGTCCAATGGTTCAGAGCATTTTGGACCACATAAGGAGGACCAACACAACATTAGGCAGGTGGTCATGATGTTAGGCCTGATCGGTGTAGAGCACAGGTGTCAAACTCTGGTCCTCGAGGGCCACTATCCAGCATGTTTTAGATGTTTCCTTCTTCTAACACACCTGATTCGAATGATCAGCTCATCATGAAGCTCTGCAGAAGCCTGATAACAATCCTGATCATTTGAATCAGGTGTGTTGGAAGAGGGAAACATCTAAACATGCAGGATAGTGGCCTTTGAGGATCAGGATTGGACACCCCTGGAAAGTCACCATGTTTTTCCAGTGTTGCTAACAGCTGGGGACACTCAGGAAAACTTTGATTCTACTTTTTAAAAAGCTTTTGTAAAAATGATCTGCACTTACATAGCGCTTTCCTCTACCGTATTGGTTCCAAAGCGCTTTACAATGTGTTTCTCATTCACACTCCAATGGTGACAGAACTGCCATGCAAGGTGCTAATCTATCATTGGGAGCAACTTGGGGTTCCGTGTCTTGCCCAAGGACACTTCGGCATGTGGCCCGCTCTACCACCTGAGCCACAGCCGCCCTTAAAAAAAATCATCAAAATCCTTTCCTATGACTTCTGTGATTCTAACTGTGTCATTCCAGTTCTCTCTCCTTCTTCTTGGTCGTTCTGTTTCCATGGAGCTGCAGGATTTTATGTTGCAGTGAAAAATGAGACGGAGCTAAAAAAAAAACCCTGCTTAAAGTTCAGAGGTTAAATGTTTTCTAAATGTTTTCTATAAAATCTGTAAAACTATTTGGCAGATTTTGTAAAACTATTTTACTAAAATGGCATTAAATTGTTGAATTAAATCCACGGAGTGAACGGGTTCAGGAGGAGAATCTCTTCATCGTCTCACCACCCCGAAGCTCTAACTGTCTTTTAAAACCTCCACTGTCGGACCGAATGCTAAACTCTCCCCGAGGCTCAATGCCCCGAAGCGAATCACAGAGAGCAGAGACCACCGGGACAGACGAGCAGCGGGATCTAAAGCCGGAACAGGCTGAGGCTGCAGCCTGACTCGGATCAGAACCAGGTCAGCAGCAGCAGCAGCAGCAGACCAGGTGTTGGACAGGTGACGATCCTGAGAACCAGGACGGGGGGAGGAAACACAACAGAGTGTGTCGGCGTTGTTGTCAGGGTGTGTGTTCCTGCGTCGGTCCACAGTTGAGTCAGACACTTGGCCTCTGATTTCATCACGTCGGTTATGAAAGAGACAGTAAAGTTTCACGCACACACACACACACACACACACACACACACACACACACGCACACACACTCGCTGTGTTTCTCCGCCTCTGTTTCTTCAATATTTCATCATGTGGCGTAAAAACACGCTACCCATGTGGAGATAACCTGCTGCGTGTGTGTGTGTGTGTGTGTGTGTGTGTAACCAGGTCAGTCTTCACCTGCCGCCTGGAATCCGTCCAATCAGATCACGGCTCTCAGAGGTCAGAGGTCGGCACACGCTCAGGAAGTCTGCATAATGAAGATGCGACCTGGTTCAGCGAGCAGCAGCAGGCGTCTGCGTGGGACTCCTGCAGGATTAGAGTCCGTCTTAACGTCCATCTGCACCTGTGAGGAAACGCTGCTGCTGCTGCTGTTTGAGCTGCTCTGTGAGTCACACCGGAGGAAACCTGCAGTCCCGCTTCTCCATAAAGAAAGATCCAAAGAGGAAGAAACTGGAGATGAAATGAAGAAAAGTCCAGAACAAAATGGATCATCACCCCATCAGTCAAATCCAGCTGAGCTTCCTGCAAATTACAGCAACAGTAACACAGCTTTAATCAGAATAAAATGACATAACGTGACAATAAATGCAGCATCTAATAGAAACACCTTAAGACATTAAATAAATAAATGATTAAGCTGAAATAAGAACAGAAACAGTGGTAAGTAACACTGACGATGATTCTAAAGCAGTAATTTAACACATGATAATGAAACATCACACATTAATTCAAATGTTGCACCCATAAAGTAAAGAATTGTGCTCTACACTGCGATGTTGTAAATAAAACGAATTATTACTTTGATAACTGAAATATTGTACAAACTATTGAGAAAAATAAACAAAACAAAACAAACTGTAAATAATGTCCGTGTCAAAAAAATAGTGATTTGCTCTTTTACAACATTTGAAACTAAACTTATACTATTAATTACAGTATTTAAACAGAACAAACATCATTTTACAGATAAAAACAGTTATTTAAATGAAAAAAGTGATGAAAAGTGATATTTAGGACTGAAAAATGGCAAGAAACTGTTATTGTACGTTAAATTACAGACAATATCTGGTAAAATCACAGAAAAATGCATTGATTTGTATGTTAACTGTAAAAAAAACAGGCCAGAACTTTAAATAATGTCCACATCAAAAATTTGTATTTTTAGAAATTATAATTATTTTTTTTCACAACATGTGACTGGAAGATTTTACTGTAATTAATGTATTTAAATCCCATAAAAAAGTGATTGTTTTACAAATATTATCTGCCATTTTCACAGTTTCTTTTCAAATGTTCCAGTGTTTCATCACTATTTAACATTTTTGCACCATGTTTCTTTGAGATTTCTGTTTTTATAGTGTAAATTAGACACAATATGAAGTTGATGCAGTTTTATTATGTCAACACAACCCATCAAAATAATGTTTGAATCTTATAACGTTTATCTAAAGCAGTAAATTTGGTTCTGTTTGTTTGTTTGTTTTATTTTGCAGATCTGTATTTAATACCTGGCTGCAGTTCTCTCGAATTTTTATCCCACCTGTGAACCTTTACTTTGAAAATCCACAAAGAACCAAAACATTTTCACCAAACAGCAGAACCAAACTGCCAAACCACCAAACCTCTGCCTGCCAGCTGGGATCACTGATTAGATTTAGTTAAAAACCACAACACAGCTGAACCTGCAGGGTCACTACAGGTCACTCACCTGGAGTCAGGAGGGGGCGGAGCCAAAACACAAGAACGAAACAATGAATAAACAAAGCTGGGCTCTTATTGTGACAGGTGTTTTAATCAACAGCTTATTAATAATTTAACATTTATGTAATTACCAGCCGACAAATACAAAACAGTAACTTTCAACTACACTGTAAAACATTTGAAGTTAATTCAGCTTCTAAATCGCTTCCTCTTTCCTCTTCTGTATTATTAATAATTGGATTAAAATCAACTTTTTTAAGTGTTAAAAAATACATCTTTTCTTTATAATTATCAGAATTGCACACGTAACAGTTAAGAATCCCTTTAAATAACAGGTAAATACCAGAATCCGTCTGTGTTTCTGCTAAAAATCATTAAGTAATTAAGAAAACCTTCGATTGTAGAGGAGAAGATAGTTCATTAGAGGACTTTGATGCAGGTTGTTATTTCCTGTTGTTGAGTCCAGACATCATTTTTTAGAGTGTGGATGTTATAAATGTGATCATATCTGTATTTTATTCCCCTCAGTATGAAGCTCAGTAATCAAACCCAGTGTCTGTCGGTGGGTTTCAGAGGCTTGTTGGGTCACTGATGACGGATCCGTCCACTAGAAAGAAGAACCGGGTTCGTTTAGTCAGAACGAGCCGAGCAGATGTGATCGGCTGCTGAGCCTCCGACTGAACTCAGATTAAGGTTGGAGGTCAGCAGGTCAGAGACTGAACGAGTGTAAAGGGAATAAACAGACCTGAGACGATCTGATGCCTGACGAAAACCTGACACACATACAGCATCAGAAGGGCTTCACATGGAGGCAAAATACAACTGAAATAAAACTGAAAAAAGAGGCTAAAATATACTGGGAACCAGTATAAACAGGCTGAAACATACTGGGAACCAATATAAAGAGGCTGAAACATATTAAGAACCAGTTTAAAGAGAGTAAAACATACTGGGAACCAATATAAAGAGGCTGAAACATACTGGGAACCAATATAAAGAAGCTGAAACATATTAAGAACCAGTTTAAAGAGAGTAAAACATACTGTGAACCAATATAAAGAGGCTGAAACATACTGGGAACCAATATAAAGAGGCTGAAACATACTGGGAACCAATATAAAGAGGCTGAAACATATTAAGAACCAGTTTAAAGGGACTAAAACATACTGGGAACCAATATAAAGAGGCTGAAACATACTGGGAACCAATATAAAGAGGCTGAAAGATACTGGGAACCAATATAAAGAAGCTGAAACATATTAAGAACCAGTTTAAAGAGAGTAAAACATACTGGGAACCAATATAAAGAGGCTGAAACATACTGGGAACCAATATAAAGAAGCTGAAACATATTAAGAACCAGTTTAAAGAGAGTAAAACATACTGGGAACCAATATAAAGAGGCTGAAACATACTGGGAACCAATATAAAGAAGCTGAAACATATTAAGAACCAGTTTAAAGAGAGTAAAACATACTGGGAACCAATATAAAGAGGCTGAAACATACTGGGAACCAATATAAAGAGGCTGAAACATATTAAGAACCAGTTTAAAGAGACTAAAACATACTGGGAACCAATATAAAGAGGCTGAAAGATACTGGGAACCAATATAAAGAGGCTGAAACATATTAAGAACCAGTTTAAAGGGACTAAAACATACTGGGAACCAATATAAAGAGGCTGAAAGATACTGGGAACCAATATAAAGAAGCTGAAACATACTGGGAACCAATATAAAGAGGCTGAAAGATACTGGGAACCAATATAAAGAGGCTGAAACATATTAAGAACCAGTTTAAAGAGAGTAAAACATACTGGGAACCAATATAAAGAGGCTGAAACATACTGGGAACCAATATAAAGAGGCTGAAACATATTAAGAACCAGTTTAAAGAGACTAAAACATACTGGGAACCAATATAAAGAGGCTGAAAGATACTGGGAACCAATATAAAGAGGCTGAAACATATTAAGAACCAGTATAAAGAGAATAAAACATACTGGGAACCAATATAAAGAGGCTGAAACATACTGGGAACCAGTATAAAGAGGCTGAAACATACTGGGAACCAGTTTAAAGAGACTAAAACATACTGGGAACCAATATAAAGAGGCTGAAACATATTAAGAACCAGTTTAAAGAGACTAAAACATACTGGGAACCAATATAAGGAGGTTAAAACATACTGGGAACCAATATAAAGAGGCTGAAACATACTAGGAACTAGTTGCGTTCCCTTCGTCTGAAGCACTCATCAGAACAGTCTTCAGTGAGACATCTGAGGGAGCATAAGGTTAATTTGATCTGCTAAAAGCTCACCTCCTGAGGTCTCGTCTCATAACACGATTAAAACACTGAAACGTCTAATTTAGGGTGCGATAATGTCTCCTCTAAATTAAAAAGAACTCCGTCTCATGAGAGAGATGATTGTGTTCAAAAGTTGCAGACTCTTGCATAATGTTTGAGGAAGGAGAACGAGCAACCATCGTAAGGGAGGAGTGGCTGCAGCCCAACCAACCAACCAGCAGAACTCAGATACCAGAGGACGGCAGGAAACCTCTGAACTAAAGCATGATTCCACCGAGTGACAGCTTTTAACAGGAGGCAAACACAAAGGAAGAACCATAAATACTGTTCAGACAGGGTGGGTTACCCGTTTTATTTACGCAACCTTTGCTGGAAAAGTCTCCTGAGTTGAGCGAATTCACAGCTGACAGGACTGAAAGCAGCTCTGACATGTTGATTTCTCCGTACAAAGAAAACTGTCTCACATGAGTTCAGTATAAAACCCTTCTGCTTGTTCAACAAACCAAACCAGAACTTCCTTAAAATACACTGAAGGAGATTTTAGTTTGCCTGCTTCCTTTCTGTGGAACAAACATCTCAACGTTTGAGAACAAGTTCCATCAAAAGTCAACTTTAAACCTTCATATTTTCCCATTCAAGCATCTGAATGGTTGAGATGTGAACTCATATGTTGTCAATTTCAGACCATAACGTACATATCTCATATTTTATTCTCAATAAAGACGGTTTGATGAACAATATTCACCTTTTTCTTCATATAAAAAGCAGTCAGCTGACACCAACACACAAATAAGAGACTTTTGATACACGAAAACATGAATATGAATCAAAATTGCATTGATTAACCCTCTGGAGCTTCCAAAAATCTACTAAATGAGTTTCCTTGAACGAATAATTTCCGACGTACGTAACCAAATCTGCATTTGAAATACTGACGCATCATTAAAATCACTTTATTCTACACTTCATTTAAAAATTTGCCAAAAATTAAGCCTTTGTTTGAATCAAACTCTGTAAAAAACAAAAAATTCACAGCTCCTCGATGCAATTATGAAGCCATGAGTGACTCAGCTGGGATCAACGGTCGCGTGACAAAAATTCAGAGAGTTTTTTTTAGGTTGAACTGCAGGCGGTGTTCAAACAGAGCAGACAGGAGACGACAAGAGAGACTGAGAGGAAAACAAAAACCTACCGGATGAATAAAATTGTCGCTTTAAACAAATTTTGTGTCGATTTGGGCGGTTTTTAAGTTCTTTAAGACAATTTTTCAGTCAATCTGAACAGTTTTAAGCTATTTTTGACATATTTTTAGTAATTTTTGGAAACTTTGGACGAGTTTCAAGTCATTTTGGACTGAGAGGGGAAAAAAATCATGGATTAATAGAATAAATGCAGCGTGACGAAGATACATCCAGCATGGTGACACATCTTTCTACAGCTGATGAGCAGAGGAGAGAGGTAAAGACTGTAGAGGGTGGAAACATGGAGATAGTTAAGTATCTATAACATGTGGAACCTTGATTTTCAAGTGTTAGTAGCACCTGTGGGCCTCAAAACTGGACTAAAACTTGTCCAAAGGAACTCAAAACTATCACTTTGAACACATTTGGAGTCATTTTGGACAGTTTTCAAGTTGTTTAAGATGATTTCAGAACCAATCTGGGCAGTTTTAGGTCATCTTGGATCATTTCAGACTCATTTTGGCATTCAAAACTGAACAGAAAAGCGAGTCGATGGGAGACGCATCCAGCTGATGAGCAGAGTAGAGAGGAAAAGTCGCAAATCTGAGTGCATCATGTGTGTTATGAGTCTGTCCTGAGGAATTCTGAGTGGTAAATACATATTCCGTCTGCTATATATACAACACAAGCAGCTGCTGTTGTGTAAAATTAAATCTGACTTACAGCAGCTGACGTCACCGAGCTGCCGCCGTATTTTTAAAACAGACGATCGACACTCGTTTCAGAGAGCGGCTTCTCCTCCACGTAACGTCCTCTTTAAGGGTTTCACAGCAAAGAGGACAGCATCATCCACAAAGGCTACATCTCCACATGTACTTGGTTAAAACTCTTAAGACTCAGGTTATGTGACGCCGATGCTGCAACTCTCACTACAACAAAAGCGGCCTCAATACTGACCGGATGCAGCTTCGAGCATCAGTATTATGGGATGTAGACATGATTCACTGTTTGGTGTATTGAATGAAGTCATGCAACATTTTACCAACTGCATATTTTCAGAGTTGCAAGCCCTTGAAGTCCATAGAGGCGGGTCCACATTTAATGACTTCTTCCATCATTTCTGAGCCTCAGAACTTCATCAGTACAGCTGACAATGACTGTTTCTAGGACTCTATGACATTGAGTTTAACTGCTGCAGTTTGACTGTTCAAACTACGAGACATCCCATAATACTGAAGCTCAAAGTCGGTTATAGAGAAAACGAACAGAGACCAGATTTAGACTTTAGATTGTGACACCTGGATGGATGTGAAACTGATCTGGTTTCAATTTTTAACAAAACTTTTCAGCCTTGAAAAATTCATGTGTCTGCTGTGATGGATGGATGGATGGATGATGGATGGATGATGGATGGATGATGGATGGATGGATGGATGGATGGATGATGGATGGATGATGGATGGATGATGGATGGATGGATGGATGGATGGTTGGATGGATGGATGGATGGATGGATGGATGGATGGATGGATGATGGATGGATAGTTGGATAGATAGATAGATAGATAGATAGATAGATAGATAGATAGATAGATAGATAGATAGATAGATAGATAGATAGATAGATAGATAGATGGATGGATGGATGGATGGATGGATGGATGGATGGATGGATGGATGGATGGATGGATGGATGGATGGATGGATGGATAGATAGATAGATAGATAGATAGATAGATAGATAGATAGATAGATAGATAGATAGATAGATAGATAGATAGATAGATGGATGGTTGGATGGATAGTTGGATGAATGGTTGGATGGATGGATTGTTGGATGGATGGATGGATGGATGGATGGATGGATGGATGATGGATGGATGGATGGATGGATGGATGGATGGATGGATGGATGATTGATGGATGGATGGATGGATGGATGGATGATTGATGGATGGATGGATGGATGGATGGATGGATGGATGGATGGATGGATGGATGGATGGATGATGGATGGATAGTTGGATGGATAGATAGGTGGATAGTTGGATGGATGGATGGATGGATAGTTGGATGGATGGATGGATGGATGGATGGATGGATGGATGATGGATAGTTGGTTGGATGGATGGATGGATGGATGGATGGATAGTTGTTTGGATAGATAGATAGATCGAAAGATAGAAAGATAGATAGATAGATAGATAGATCCAGTAGTTCACACGTTACAAACAGGACAGACAGCTGGAGGAACAATGTACAAAAGAACATGCAACTGGTGTGCAGATTGTGCTTGTTGAAGAAATAACAACATGGTGCTTAAAATGCTGGTATTTACAGAAATGTGCAAAAATAATGTTAATATATGCAATAAAGTGCAAATTGGTGGCAATTACAATAAAAAAAATAGAGGATTATAAGAGTAGAGAAGAAGTTATGAGGCTCAGAAATGATGGAAAACGTAATAAAAACTCCACCTATGTACTTCAATGGACTGTAGCTAGTATGAAGGTGAAACTTTGCACATTACTTCATTAAACACACTAAAGTCACTGTAGATAACAAACCAGCTGATTCCACAGGAGCCTGTGCGCTGACTTCTCCTAGACTGACCCACATGTACTCAGTAATCTGATTACATTTCCCGGTAACGTGACCTCACGTGTGTTTTCTGATGACGGATCAGCTCAGAGTTGCAACATCGAGGCCCCGCCCCGCCGCTGACGTCACGGCGGGAGGGGACAACGAAACAAACAGACCCGGAGTCGGTCCGAGTCCCTCACACCGATCCCCGATCCCCGAGTCCCGACCCGAGCCCGGCTCCGAGTCCTTGCACAGCACCGGGACCTCCGACCCCGGAACCGAACCGCACCGACACCCGGAGCCGCTTCCAGCCGAGCAGCGCGCCGCTCAGACGGACCGGAGGGAGCCGGTGGACGGTCTTTGTTCACGGAGACCCGGATCTAAGCAGAAGGACCACAAAGAAGTTTCATCTGGACTTTTTAAATCGGCGGTCTGAGTCTAGTTCTGAGTTTTAATCTGGACCAAAGAAGAAGAAGAAGAAGAAGAAGAAGAAGCTCAACAGCTGACTGACGACACGTTGCGCAACTCAGACAATAAGAGCAGACAAAGACGTCAGAGCTCCCAGTAGCACCAGTAACACCAGGAACCTCACCACTGCTGCTCCCAGTACAAGAAAACCTGCTGCTGGTTTGTTTCCAACAACTTCTGCTGGCTTCCAGTTGAGCTTCAAAGTGAAGGTAAGAACCTCAGCTGCTCCACTGAAGCAGCAAAAACTCCCTCAGACAGAAATAAAGACGAACGAATCCAGAATTCTACTGTAAAATATTAAAGTCTCACCAGTAAAAGTGCCTCTTAAAGTCACTTTAGTTGTATTAAAGTCGTGTTTTCACAGTAATACATGATATTCTGCAGCTTCTTATTATAATATGCAGATAAAAGCAGCTGATTTTTACTGTTTGCACAAGTTACATGGTGAAAAAACAACAATTACTTCTGTGACATGTTGAAGAACTTTTAAAGTCAGAAACTGCACATTTATTAGTAATAAAACTAAATCTGTTCATAGGGCGCATTTACAAGGACAGATGAGGTCTTTCTAATTAAAAAAAAGGTTATGATGGTGCTATAAATTAACCTGCAAGTGTAAATATTGAGGTTAGACGCTCCAGTGTCTCCTATAAAGTGAATTCACCTGAATAGTTTACACATTTGGGATTAAAACCCTACAAAATTCTATAAAACACCATGTTACCTGGCTGTATTATATGCATTTTACATATATTATCACTATATATTAAAGCAGAGACCAAACAGTGTTATTAATTATAGAGGAAGACTCATTTAAAGATAAAGTAACAACAAAAACACGTGCAAAAAAATCAGTTAAAATGCTAAAACAAGGCAAAACAGGGCTGCAGCTCCCGAGATCAACTAATAAAACAGAATAAATATGAAATGCTTAAAATGTTAAGACCATCAGGAGCAACTAAAAGCCGAAAGCGTGAAGTTTAGGATGAAGTTTAACCATCAGCATGTAATAAAGCAACATAACAGGTCAGTAGTTTGATAAATCACTGGTGATTAACCGTCAGTTCTTATTAAATCACATTTATGTTGCAGTTAAAGTAGAAAACAACATCAACATCATGTATTGGAGTGAACCAGCCCAGTTAAATTTGACTTTCAGTTTTATTTTGACAACGATCCCCTCAGTTATGATGTAATTATCCTCTGAGTTTAATCACTCACTTGTGCTTCTTGTGTACATATTATAATGAGATCTGTGCATGTAACAGGTGAATTTAGTCTTTATTATCATTGCTGTTTTTATTATTATTGCATTCTATCTTCTTTTATTATCATCCAAATGCCGTCATGTGTGAATTCCTCTGCTGAAGTTTATCTCCAAGGCGGCGTCCGGTTCGACAAACTGGATTTACTGATGCAACAATGAGGAAACTTTACACGGTTATTTTTGTTCGTACGTAGAAATGATACTGTACGGTGTGTAATCGGCTCTGATGTGACGCTTAAAGCAGCGGAATGAGCCTGAAAACGCACCTCAGCATGGTTTTAAAGTAAAGTTTCAAGCCAGGAAGCACCAAAATGATCCGACTCAACGTCCTCTTACCGGCTTTTTTTTAGTTTCCTGTTGTTCTTCATCTAGTTTGCTGTGTGTCATAGAGATGAGTCTGTTGAATGAAATCAGTAGCTGCTGTGGTTTTCTTTTTTTAGTCTTTTTGTTCTTGCTGCTGCTGATTCGAGGTGATGAAAACCCTGTCGTGCAGCAGAAAGCTCCGGAAAAAGTCATCCGGAGGACAAAAGAAACAGGAGTCAGACGCGTTGATGTGCCTTCAAACAGACGTCGCAAACTGATTTAAACTTTATCGCAGGATTACGGCGCTCAGGGTGAACGTAAAAAATAAAAACAGGAGACGACGAGACACAGTCAGATCAAAGGATTAAGAGTTAATAGGTTAAAAAACAAGTTTTAACATGAGTTAAGGCTCACAGGGAAGATAAACTGTCCAATTAGCACATTTAATGCAGCTAAAAACTCTGATTTTTTCACTTTTTAAGCTATTTTTGTAACCAGTTTGTCTTTTAACTCTCTGAACCCCAAAAACCTGCCGTCGGGTTTGATGCGATGTCGTCTTTTAATTAAAGAAAATCACCAAAGGACTTTATATTGCAGAGAAAAATGAGACACAGTGAGCAAAAAATGAGACAGGAGCAAACAAACAAGCAGAAATTTCTTGGAGTTTAGAGGATTGAAGGCATTTATTTTAGCAAAAATCGTAGATAAATAGTTGATACAGCTGCCTAAACGTTAACAAAATAAACTGGACATCATTAACCACCACATACGTCTTTGTCATGGTACCCGTCGCCTCGAGTAACGCCTCCTCTTGTTGCTTCAGTAAATGGAACAACCGGGTACTACAGCTAATCTACAACACATTTAGGGTTTACGAACACTTTTTTTGTGTACTGCCACATTCCTTAGATATAGGAGCTCCAGTTGGAGGTCATTAAGCACCACAGGAGTCTTTGTCATGGTGCCCGTTGCTAGCTAAACCCCCACAATGCTCTCTGCTTGCCAACTTTAATGGCTGTAGTCTGAGCAACACCTCCTCTTGTTGCTTAAACAGTAAGAGGCTCCACCTGGTGGAACAACCAGGTACTACAGATGATCTACATTTACTGACCTGCATGTCCTTCATATTCTTCCCTGTTGCTAGCTAACCCCCCCACTAGGCTCTGATCAGTCGAAAAAGCCCCATTTGGAAATACTTTGAATTTAGGTCAGTAAACAATAAAGTTGGGCAACCTCCAGATAAAGTTGTGATTGACTGTACAGTGGACTTTATTCCATTTGCCAGTACCTGTGTTCTTGTGTACTGCCACACTCCTTAAATATAGGAGCTCCAGTTGGAGGTCATTAAGCATCACAGGAGTCTTTGTCATGGTGCCCGTTGCTAGCTAAACCCCCACAGTGCTCTCTGCTTACCAACTTTAATTGCTGTAGTCTGAGTGACGCCTCCTCTTGTTGCTACAGTAATAAACAGTAATAAAATATTTACTGACATGCATGTCTTTCATATTCTTCCCTGTCGCTAGCTAAACCCCGCTAAGCTCTGATCAGTCTAAAAAGCCCCATCTGGAAATACAGGAAAGTTGTGGAACCTCCACATAAAGCTGTGATTGACCGTGCCGTGACCTGTACCTGTTTTTATCTGGGTTTACAAACTTTTTTTGTGGCCTCCTGCATCTCTTAAATGTATGAGCTCCAGTTGAAGGTCATTACCCATCACAGAAGTCTTTGTCATGGTGCCCGTTGCTAGCTAAACCCCCACAATGCTCTCTGCCTGTAGTCTGAGCGACGCCTCCTCTGGTCTCCACAGTAATAAGCAGTAAGAGGCTCCACCTGGTGGAACAACCAGGTACTGCAGCTGATCTACAATACAATTACTGACATGCATCACCTTTGTATTCTCCCTTATTGGTGAAATAATAACGATTAAATTATTACAATCATTAAATCTGTTGAATTTTAATAGCAGTTAAATTTCAGTCATTTTTTCTACTTTAAGGCGCTGCAGCTCTTATGTCTGTTTTTTCTGAGCAATATCTGGTAAAAGAATTCCCTTTAAGATGACTAACGTTTTATCTTATCTTAATTATTTGATTAGTGGTTAATCACTAACATCCTGAGTAATAGGGTGTAAGATTTAAGGTTTTCTGTGCTCACAATGTAATAGTTTAACTTTGTGAAAATCACAAAGGTATGAATTTGTTCCAGAGACTGCTGCAGCACCGTCTTTGTTGCCAGAGCTGATGATGGTAACGACAGGTTGCACTGTCGACAGGTGGTTCTGGGTTTTTGTCAACAGTCATGTGTGTGATTGTGAAACTACAGCTGATCGTGCAGCGATGGAGAAACTGCACAGACTCTCAGTGTGTGTGTGGGTGGATGACGCTGCCACGGTGACACTGTGACTCAGGGTGTTTCAGCAGAGTGAAAGCAGCGTTGGCCCACAGCGTAGCGTCACCACGGCGACCGCAAACTCTGACTAACTTCACACACACTCTCACAGTGAGCGTGTGTGTGTGTGGTTGTTGACTGTATTTAAAGCCTGTTTAAACTATAAACTGTTGTGCTCTGATGCAACGATCTGAAAGCTGAGGCGCCCGTCAGCTTACAGGAAGTTGCATCATGAAGCCTATGGACACATCGGCTGAGTAACATGTGAGCAGCAGCGACGGCGAACACAGCCACAAATGAAGCTCGTGAAATTCCTCCGACTGTATGTGGAGGTTTGAAGAGTCAGCGGCGCCTGCGGGGGGCGCTGCAGTGCAGTCATTAGCTCTGTTTCTGGGTGCTTTTTCTTTGCTTCTGTCTCATTTTTCCTCACTGTGGTTCATTTTTCACTGCAGTATAAAGTCCTGAACCTCTATGGGAACAGAGCAACCATTAAAAGGAGAGAGGACTCAGAAAGGACTCAGAAAGACAGAAGTGAGGAAAAAAACTTCTAGAATCAACATGTCCATCTGTGTTACCAATACTGGAAAATACTAATTACTAAAAATCTGTATCTGTAGACATTTTACTACTTACATTTTACAGTTTCCATACTTTCCTCTCTACCTTGTGTAAACACTGCCTGCAGTTCAGCTGAAAAGTCCAAGATAGGAGAAATAAAATGAGCCTGAAATGACGTTTTTGTAGACATATTACTTAACCTGATGATGTCACTCCTCTCCTCCAATCACAGATGAGCATGGGCGTGGCCACAACCAGGTCTCAGCTGTGTCTGAAGCGGTTATTGGACGAACCTCAAGACAATTTACTGAAATGTAAACGAGTCCGCGTGGCTCCGCCTCCTCCCTCCATCGGCCTGTCGCCATGCCTCAGGCACACAAGCCCCGCCCCCAAGACCAGCCAGAGCCAACCACCATCCAGGGTGGGACCGTACCTGCTGTATGAACGTTGTGAGAGGGAGGAGACCTACAGGGCCGTGCACGTGCACACACAGCAGCAGTACACCTGCCAGGTAACACACACCTTTTCTCTGAGTAGAATTACTATTATGTTACTGCAAAAAATACCACAAAAATCACTGCTAATGCTCCAAACAGTCATACAGGTAGTGTTGAAAATACTATAAATGCTACTCCTGCTTAAAGTATTCATGATAACATAAAATACACAGACAAACAATATAGCGTCCCGGCGTAGCAACTGTTGCTATGTTACCTTGACGGTCCTCCTGGTTGCTATGGTTACAGGTACTCCCTCTGCGTGGTTACCAGGAACGGTTGGCAGCCTACGACCGGATCGGTCACCACGACAACGTGTGCGGCCTGCTGGACGTGGTGATTGGCCAGGACAGCGTGTACGTCTTCCTGCCTGGTCACCATGGCGACATGCACGCGTACGTGCGCAGCAGGAAGCGTCTTGGCGAGGAGGAGGCGGGGCTTCTGTTCACTCAGATGCTGAACGCCGTGATGCACTGCCATCACCGCGGCGTCGTCCTGAGAGACCTGAAGCTCCGCAGGTTCGTCTTCACCGACAGATACAGGTGAGACTCAGGTGCTCTGGTAGCAGCACTGATCCTGCTGTGTCCTATGATATACTGCATCAACAAACAGGATAGGTACAGAAATACTACAGATTAATGGTAAATTAGCGTAGCTGGAAATTACAAGAAGCCGTCTGTGGCTGAAGTTCTGCAAT
>CM045450.1:34516323-34538823 GCA_024666655.1 Dascyllus trimaculatus
TGTTACCGCTAACACAGTTAGCTAGCATGCTCGTTACCATGGAAACAGTGGCCTTAGGGGTTGTGCGGCCATATTTTTTAGTATCTGCAGCTGCTTGATTTTGCAAACTTCAGTTTAATGCTTAAATAATTCCTTTGAAAACCAAAAAGAACCTGACTTAAAGACGCTTGTATCATCATATTATGCACATGAAATAGCATAAATGTTTATTTGTGTCTTCAAAAATGAAGGATTTAACACTGAATATAGAATATCTTTTGATGAAGATAATAGCATGGTTATACTGTTTAACCCTCTGGACCCCTAAAAGGCATGTTTGTTTGTTTTTAAATCACCAAAATTACACCTTTTACCAGAGGGGGAAACTGTATCACTGCACCAGCTCAGTTCATTTTGCTTGAATAACCTACCCTACTTGGCTCAGGTATTATACATGCTTTAATGTGGGTTCGAACTCGTCCATCTTCCACCCTGTTCCCCAGATTTGGCTTCGTCTGGCTTTCATCTATTCCCAAACATGAAACGGCTCCTTGTTGGGACCATTATGTCACTAATGATGACGTCATATGTGCAGTGAACGACTTCCTGCAGGATAAAACCTTCTATGAGGCTGGTGTGTGGACTTGGAAGGGGATTATGTTGAGAAATAAAGCACTGTTGAAATTGTCAAGCTCAAAGCTTATCAACCACCCCTCGTAAATACGGCCAACATCCACACAGCAGGAAATAAATCGCTGAGACCAAACTTTAAACTGACTGAACATCCGTCCGAGTGAAGCGCCGTTTGATTCTTACAGCGGATGAAACTACAACCCAACAGGAAGCCGTGAAGCTTCACTACCCCCTAAAAATAAATCCGCTCACCCTCCTCACGCCTGCAGCTTTTTTCTTTCTCTCACCAAAGTCACAAAAATCTGCAGATGACTTGTGACCGCCAGCTCACGGTCACAAGTTAAGATGTCAGCCGGCTGTGAAGAGGCTCAAGGCTTCAGGTTCAAAAAGGCAGAGCTGTGTAACTACATTAGCTGAAGACAGTTTTTACTGCAGCAAAGATGGAACTGTCCGCAGGAATCAGTGTTATTTTGAGAAAAGAGTAGCTTCTAGTACAAAAGGAAGTAGTATTTTAGGTGAAATAAGCCTTTAGAACTATGACTTCTTTATTAGAAACTACTATTTTGGGGGAAATAAATCCTCAAAACCATAAGTACTTTGACCGAAAGTGATATTTTGGAAAGAATAAACCTTTAAAACTATAAGTACTTGGTCATTTTGAGTGGAATAAACCTTTTAAACCATGACTTGCTTATGAAAAAGTACTATTTGGGTGGAATAAACCTTTATAACTATAAGGACTTGGACAGAAAGTAGTATTTTGAAACAAAAAAAACATGAAAAATTGTAAGTACTTAGTCAGGAATTAGTAATTTGGGTGAAATAAGCCTTTAAAGCCATAACATGTTTGTTAGAAAGTACTATTTGGGTGGAATAAACCCTCAAAACTATAAGTACTTGGACAGGAAGTAGTATTTTGAATCAAATAAACCTGAAAAAGTGTGAGTACCTGGACAGGAAGTAGTATTTAAGGTGGAATAAACCTTTAAAAACTGAAAGTAATTAGTCAGGAAGTAGTATTTTGGGTGGAATGAGTCTTTTAAACCATGACTTCTTCATTAGAAAGTACTATTTGAGTGGAATAAACCTTAAAAACTGTAAATACTTGGACAGAATGTAGTATTTCGAGTGAAATAAGCCTTCAAAGCCATAACTCTTGTTTGAAAGTACTATATGGGGAAAAATAAATGTTGAAAACTACAAGTACGTGGACAAAAAGTCGTATTTTGGGTGGAATAAACTTTTAAAAACTGCAAGTACATAGACAGAAAGTGACATTATGGGAAGAATCAATCTTAAAAACTGTTATTACTTGGACAGGAAATGGTATTTTGGGTGGAATCAGTCTTTTAAACCATAATTTCTTCATTAGAAAGCACTATTTAGGTGGAATAAAATTTAAAAATTGCAAGTACTTGGACGGACACTAGTCTTTTGAATGAGAAAAAAATGTTAAACCATAAGTTCTTAGCTAGAGAGTACTATTTGAGAAGAATGGACCTTTATAAACTGTAAGTACTTGGTCAGGAAGTAGTTTTTTGGGTGGAATAAGTATTTAAAAGCATAACTTGTTTGTTAAAAAGTACTAGTTTGGTGGAATAAACCTTTATAACTATAAGCACTTGGACAGAAAGAAATATTTTGGAACAAATAAACTTTCAAAACTGGAAGTACTTGGTCAGGAAGTAGTATTTTGGGTGGAATAAGTCTTTAAAACAATAACTTCTTCATCAAAAAGTAATATTTGGGTGGAATTAACCTTAAAGATTGTAAGTACTTGGACAGAATGTAGTATTTTAGATGTCCTTAGACAGCACTATTTGAGAAGAATAA
Organism: Dascyllus trimaculatus; assembly: GCA_024666655.1. Classification (NCBI taxonomy): domain Eukaryota; kingdom Metazoa; phylum Chordata; class Actinopteri; family Pomacentridae; genus Dascyllus; species Dascyllus trimaculatus. The sequence continues at coordinate 34,518,769 of CM045450.1, forward strand.
CCCTTTAAAACTATGAGTACTTGGACAGGAAGTAGTATTTTTGGATCGAAATAAAGCTTCAAAACTACAAGTACTTGGTCATAAGCCTTTAAAGTCATAACTTGTTTGCTGGAAAGTACTATCTAGGAAGAATAAATGTTGAAAAGTATAGGTACAAGGACAGGAAGTGGTATTTTTGGATCGAAATAGACCTTTTAAACAATGAGTTCTTTGCTAGAAAGTTATATTTTGGGTGGAATAAGCCTTAAAAACTGTAAGTACTTGGACAGAATGTAGTATTTTAGATGTCCTTAGTTAGAAAGCACTATTTGAGAAGAATAACCCTTTAAAACTATAAGTACCTGGACAGGAAGTGGTATTTTGAAACGGATAAACCTTCAAAATGTAAGCACTTGGACAGGAAGTGGTAGTTTTTGGATCGAAATAAACCTTTTAAACTGTGACTTCTTTGCTAGAAAGCGATATTTTGGGTGAAATATGCCTTAAAAACTGTCAGTACTTGGACGTTGGGCCTTTTCAGCGTCACCAGGTTAGTCGGTGGGTCGTTTTGAACCTGCAGCTTCCTGTTCTGCAGATCATAACACCGGGAAGATAAACCTTTCTGCACCTTTAGGGAAGTTCTTTAGATCTGGCAGAAAGGAAGCAGATGAGCTGCTGTAGTTTGTCTCCCCCTGGTGGCCGGAAGCCGCTTCGCCTTGAAACCACCAGAGAGTCGATGAGACTGATGAGGAACCGGAGAAGCAGTCAGTCAGTCAGTCAGTTAACCGTCTGACTGAAGCTCTGCAGCGTCTCAGTGTCACGAGTCCTCCGCTGATCCATCAACACAACGCCGTGATGATTGTGTGTCTGTTGCATCATGCTGACATCCTTCACCAGTGAACGCACACACACACACACACACACACACACACACACACACACACACACACGGTATGCAGGAACTGAGGCTACAGTCAGTGTGTTTGTTAATAATCAGCTTTTACACGCGGCCTGCTTTCAACTTTCCAAATTTACTGCAGCAGCAACTAAAATCGCTGTTTGCTGCACGTTTATTGTTCACTAACAGACGAAACATCTGCACACACACACGATGCACTTCTCTTATTTGTTTTTTTTTGAGAAATTAATTAAATAAACCGATTTTCTGACCAAACATATTTAAGTTTGTCCACTTTTAAACCAAAAAGAAACAAAAAAGAGGAGCAGAAAATAAAAAAAATCTATATTTAAAGTCTTCATTGGATTATTCTTGAAGCTAAATCTAAATTCTGACAACATTTAAACGACAACATCAGATTTCTACGCTGCGAAAAGGCAACCTGTGACTTTACAGAGCATTTCCTTTTATACGACAAGGTTTTTTTTTTATTTTTAAAATATAGGAAATTATCAATAAAATTACCAAAAAAAAACACTCAGAACAGTAAATAACAACAAAAATTTAAATAAATAAAAATAAAAATTACATTAAAATACAGCTAAGCTACATCTACAAATTTATCACAGTTTAACAAATATTTTCTTTTTTAAAATTTAAAAACTGAAAATTGTAAATTCAATTTTAATGCTTTGAACACTTTAAAAAAATTAGATGCAGTTACTGTAAGTAAGAGAGAAAGAAGTGTTGTTTCTGTAATATTACACAGATATGTTCATTAAAAGAGAGATAAAGCGGATTATTTCAGAGGTTTTGAATTAAATATTCCACAATAAACAAAAAATACAAACAATCTGATGTAAAATTCTTAATAAAAATGTTTTTTTAATGATGGAAAATTACTGACATTTTTTATGAGATGTTATTTTCTATTATTTTTTAGCACCCATCTGCCAAAAATTAGAATTATTATACTGTTTTTTTTTTACATTAAACAGATATTTCCTGATCAGCCGACAGCAACACCACGAGTTTATACTAAATACTGGCAATTACTATTATTATTATCGTCTCCTTTAAGCACTGTAAAAAAAAAACTGAATAAAAGTGCAAATGTTCTGGAAGCTTGTGGGGTAAAAATACTGTAAAATAACAATCTCATCAAATTACAGGGATTTTACTTCAATAAAAAATATTTAGGGTTATTCAGACATGCAAATCAACCATCTGTTTTAGCAATTTAATTAATATTTTAGTGCATTTAAAAAAAACACGGAAAAATCTGCTGAATTATACACTTGTTTTTTGTTGTTGTTGTGTGCAAAAAATAAAGTAAAATAAAATAAAAAGTGTGCACATCTTATGTTGTAAGCAATTAATTTCAAAACCTGACATTAAATTCAGGAGTGTAAATGTTAAATCGTCTTTAAATACCAGAATCTGCTCGTTAAACTTACATTAAACTTGCAGTATGTTGGAATTTCTAAAAGATCACAAAGATCAGGACAGTCCAGCGTCCATGTGTGCACATGTTTAGTCTGCTCTCCAATTAATTAATTAATAAGATTTTATTAATTAAGTAAAGAAAATCATGCAAACAACAAAGACTGGAGACGATAAAACTCTTTAAGGGTGTTTTTTGCATTAGCGGGAGAAAAGTTTGTGGAAGTGAAGACAGCTGCTGTTAATGCAACTGTTATAGATGTGACATCATGGCAGTATGAGGTCAACACACACACACACACACACACACACACACACACACACGCGCACACACACACACACAAACACACACACACACGAGAACAAGTCAACACTCTGTAACTCTTCTGCAATCAGAGGCTGACTTCATCCTTCAACCAGCCTCACTGTGTGTGTGAGTGTATATATGCGTGTGTGTGCGTGTGTGTGTGTGTGTGTGTGTGTGTGTGTGTGCGTGCGTGCGTGTGCGTGTGTGTGTTGGTCAGCGTTGCGTGTTGATTGCACCTCGTTACGGCAGAAAGCAGCCGGATGGTGATGGAGGGAGTGTGTGTGTTTGTTTGTTTTGTTTGTTTCAGTCGGAGGCGGATGGGCGAGTGTGTGTGTGTGTGTGTGTGTGTGTGTGTGTGTGTGTGCAGGGTATTGCCTGAAGTTGCATTTGATGGTTGCACAGGAGAGCAACGAAACCACGGACACACACACACACACACACACACACGCGTATTTGAGAGTTAACAGGAATTCATGTTTAATGTTTCTTCTATATTTACATTGTTTACGTTGATTGTTTACAAGCTCTAACGGATTTTATCTTGATGCTGAAAACTTTTCTCCAATATTTTGACTTTTCAGACGTTTATTTATCATTTATCTTACATATTAGATAAACTTTTATGCATGCTTTTATTGAAAATAGCCGAACATTAGAGCAGCAGCTTTAAAGGTCCCATATTAATATTAATACATTAATCAAAGCCTCACATCTTCCCACAGTGTCTATTTCAGTTGTTTGGCTCTAAAAAATGCTGCACAAATGCATAATTTCACTGTGTCTCCTGGTTTAGTTCATTCACACAGCAGCACAAGTTGCTATGATAAAGTTAGCATTGAATTCAGGGACGTCCTGAGCCGAGTTTATGGCTGATTGTGACATTTAATCAGCATTAATTCAAACCTGATCATTTGTTTACAGCCATCAGAGGAAGGTCAGCCCAAGTCATGGCTGGATAGTTCAGTACAAGAGACTCCAGTTTCAGGACCCCACTTCTGGGACCCTTGTTTTTCACAACAAGCCTCTTACTGAACTGGTAACTGGAATTGGTAAAAAAAAATTCCATCCACATAATAATTTCTGTCCAAATACTTACAGATTTAAAGGTTTATTCCACCAAAATGGTACTTTCCAAACAACAAGTTATGGTTTTAAAGGCTTATTTCACCCAAATATGACTTTCTGTTCAAGTACTTACAGTTTTAAGGTTTATTCCACACAAAATACAAGTTATCCGAGTACTTAAAGTTTAAAAGTTTATCCCCTTCAAATTGCACTTTCTAACAAACAAGTTTTATCAAATATATATTTATAAAAACAAGGAAATACAACAATCTTGGTAAAAAGTTATGCGGCTGGGTTTTAAAGTTTACTTTAGATTATTTTGAGTTTTTAATATTTGTATTGTCCACCTGTTGCTGGATTTTTACCAGAGTCAGTGGTGTCCCCCAGATAAAAAAGTAAAGTTTGTTTTATAATCGATCTGAAAAAGTTCTGCAGAGTTTTGTTAATGTTTTCAGCAGAACTTTTCTTTATTTTTTCTTCTTCCGCCTAAAATACGTTTTGTCCCTCAACTTGACTTGCTGAGGCTGCATCCTGAAGAAATTGATTAATGAGCATAATTAGGTCATTATCCATCCATCATCCATCATCCATCATCCATCCATCATCCATCCATCCATCCATCCATCCATCCATCCATCATCCATCATCCATCCATCCATCCATCCATCCATCCATCCATCATCCATCATCCATCCATCCATCCATCCATCCATCCACCCATCCATCCATCCATCCATCCACCCATCCATCCATCCATCCATCATCCATCATCCATCCATCCGTCCGTCCATCTACACATCCATCCATCCGTCCGACCGTCCGTCCATCCACCCATCCATCCATCCATCCATCCATCATCCATCATCCATCCATCCATCCATCCATCATCCATCCATCCATCCATCCATCCATCCATTCATTCATTTATCCATCCATCCATCCATCCATCCATCCATCCATCCATCCATCCATGTTCTTCCACCTGGGTCAGGTCGCAGAGGCAGCAGGTCAATCCTGGAGGATCCCGAGGTGTTCCCAGGCCAGATGAGATACATAATCCCTCCAATGTGTTCTGGGTCTACCCCGGGGTCTCCTCCCAGGTGAACGTGCTCGAAAAACCTCCAAAGGAAGTCTCCCGGGAGGCATCCGGATCAGATGTCCAAACCACATCACCTCCAGATGTCCGAGCTCCTCATCCTGTCTCTAAGGCTGAGCCCAGCCCCCCTGCAGAGGAAGCTCACGACCCAGAGCTCATGACCATAGGTGAGGGTTGGATTGTAGATGGACTGGTACATCGACAGATCCCTCTTCACCACGATGGTCCATACAACGCCTGCATTACTGCTGATGGGCACCAAGCTGTCTGCTCATCTCATGCTCCATTTTCCTGTCACCCTGATACTTAAACTCCTTTGTTTGGGGAAGCAACTCCCCAAGCCGACCCCGAACCCAGAGGGAGCAATCCACCAGTTTCCAACAGAGAACCGTGGCCTTGGACTTGGAGGTTCCTGACTCGCATCCCAGTCGCTTCACACTTTGCAACAACCAACTGCTCCAGAGCATCTGATGAACCAGATTTGGATTTAGCTTCTGCAACTGCTGCAGCCCTTTTGGCCGACCGGAACCCGTCTGCTGCTTCAGGAGACCCTCGACCCAACCGGACCTAAAAAGCCTCCTTTGGTCCACCAGAGGGTTTTCAGGTTTCCACCGCGACCGGCAACGTCTGGCCACAGCTCCTAATGGTTGCTTCTGCAATGGAGGCTTTGAACATGACCCTCAGATCCCTTGTCCCCAGCCTCCCCCAGGATGCAGGAGAAACTCTTCTGGAGATGGGAGTCGAAAACCCCACAGACGGGAGCCAGAAGATCCCAGCTCACCCTCAACACCTCTAAACTGGCAAATTAAAATAAACCAATAAATAAAAGTTTTAATGGCTCCATTGTCTGGTGTAGGTAGTAAACGGGGCTTGAAATCCTGAACTCAAAGTGAAGAAAGATCTAATTATGGAGCCAGTTTCATCAAATCATCTCAACCTGAATTTAGTTTCAAATCAGCAAATGCAGCGTTATCATCGTTGTCATGCGTTTAATTAACTACTAGCTACACGAGAAGGTTTGAAGAATCTTGACCTGAGACTCACATGAAGCAGCTCCGACATGAAAAACGTCTGAATCACGAAGACAAACACCAGTTTCCATCTCGGCTCTGATTCCTGTTGTTTTATTTCAGCAAATGAGGTCTGAGCCTCCCCTGAGAGGAAGAGTCTGACTCCTAATTAGCTGCTGATGCAACTCACCTGCATGATGATGATCCTCAGAGGCTCGAGTTTGATTCCTGCTTTAAAGTGAAACACAGATCAGGTGCTGCTCGACAAATCAACGTGTCCAGAGCGCCTCCTCGTTAACCGGCTTCACTTAAACTAACAACTGAACAGAAGAGAAAGCTGCACAAAACTGCCGACTGTGTGAATGTTGACTGGCTGATCGATGTCACTGCCAAATTATGAGGTAGCAAGTAGATCAGACTGTAATTACAACTGTAAGTTCTATTAAATGAACATGTTTTATTGTTTCAGCTGCAGCCCTGCAGTGTTAAACAATCTGAGAGCGAGTTAACATGAACATTAAAACATAACTCAAAGCAGTAGGCTGACTAGAGGGCTACAGGTAAATGTGCACAACTTTATATATTTCCAATATGAGAAGTTTAAAATGTGATAAAAACAGCTGCAGCCAAAGTCAGGGAGGAAAGCTGTAAAAATATAATATTCTAATCAATATCACTCTGTGGCCTCGGCTTCTTCTCACGGCTCGACATGCTGCTGGAATCTGTTCTCAGGGCTTCCTGGATCTGCTTCCTGCTCCTCAGCTCTGGAGCCTGTTACCCTTTCATATTTAAAGGTCAAACAGGTTCTGGAGGAGCTGGTGAATATGGTTCACTTCTTCTACAAGCTGCTTAGATGAAGGTTCCTCATTTAAGATCCAAGAGGCAGTTTAATTATCATCATGCATTACAGGATTGTATAACAGAACTAGAAAAGCCCTCAGAGAGCTCATACCTCCTCCAAGCAGCTTCAGTCCACCCCCAACACAATCTCCCAATTCACATATTTTCTATGGAACGTTACAGATACAAATGTAATTACATACAGTTCAAATGTCCTACCAACAATGTGGCCTTCACCCCATCCGACCTAATGAACAGGCGCGGCCTCTAGCGCAGCAGCTCCTAACAGCCTCCCAGCTTCTTAGACAACCGGAGATAAGAATGCCGGCCCAACTGTGCGTATGTCGCTCAGGAAGGAAAGAGAACTCCGTCATTGTCGCTGTCTGTCGCGTGGAGACCCAAAATGTCATGTGGTCAGAGGGGGTTACCCCAAAAACAAGAGTGCCCTCTGGTGGCTTTTACAGTAAACTGCATTTAATTGTCCACCTGGTTACACTTACATTAAAAGAATTCCTGGATCCAGACGGTGATCCGGATCAGTCCCAAAATGTCATCATTTGTTCCTTGTCCCATTTCACACATTTCCTGAAAATTTCATCCAAATCCGTCCATGAGTTTTCCAGTTATTTTGAACACAAACAAAGAAACACCAACGCGGCCATCACATAACGTCTTTGGTGGAGGTAATTACAGATGTTTTCCTTTAATGCTGCTCACAGAAACACTAGTTCTTTAACAGATACAGATGGTCCACTCTCTGGCCACCTCCTTGGACTGTTGTAACTCCCTCCTCTCTGGTCTCCCCCTAAAGTCCCTTCACAAACTCCAAATGGTTCAGAACCCAGCAGCCTGGATCATCACACGAACACCATCTATCCACCACATCACCCCTGTTCTCCAACAATCACACACCACATCATCTTCTAAACCATCCTCCTACCCTTCAAGACCCTCCATACCTCACTGAACTCCTCCACATAAACACACCCAGATCATCTTCCTCCCCCAGCCTCACCATCCCTCCTGCCTGCTTGACCACCATGAGGTCCCCCCGCCTCTGGAACTCCCTCCCACCTGACATCCAACACACTGACTCTCTGGCCTTTTTCAGATCACGTCTCAAAACCCACCTGTTCAAAAGGCTCTGACTTCCTTTCTTTCATGTCACTGTATAACTTCTGTTCCGTTTTTAATGTTATTACAACATTTCTGTCCTGCTTTTTCTTAAACTGTCAAATTTCCTCCTTTTAAGTTTTATGTTGTTATGTTTTTAACTTTGCTTTTTCTACTTGTAAGGGGTTCTTGAGTTTCTTGAAAGGCGCCTATAAATAAAATGTATTACTATTATTATTATTATTAGATAAATACCTGGTATGAAATCATTAAGTCTCGTTCTTACGGACACTTTTAGATTCATTCTTTCAGCAGTTTAAACAGTTTTGGGAGGAAGTGAAGTTAAAATTTAAAATTCAAATCAAAGATAGGATTATTGCAAAAATATATAAGGTCAACAATCAGTTATAAAACTTTAGTGTTTAAATCAGTTTCTCTTTTAGGATTAAATCGCTCTACAAAGGCAAATATACGGTGGCCCAGAAGGGTCAACGCAAATGCAAAACCTACAACGGAAGTTAGAAGTGGAAGTGCGCAGTGGTCAGAAGTGTTGTGGCTTTTGCAGTTGCGTTGACCCTTCTGGGCCACCATATTTGCATTTGCGTTGTGGCTTTTGCGTTTGTGTTTTGGCTTTTGCTATTGCGTTGACCCTTCTAGGCCACTGTACAAATAGAATGATTTAATGACTCTGAAATCCTTTGCAGCTCTAAAAACTCTGATAACATTTTTCCAAGTGAGCTAATCGGTCAGTAGGTGGCGCCGTCATGCATGTTCAGCATCCGTTACCATGGTGATGCACCTGGTAAGAAACAAACCTCCATCATTGCACTGAAAACCCAGAGTTAAACCTGAAGTTGAACCGATGACCTCGAATTCTGCTTTGCAGTCGAGGCCTCTGAGCTCATTTTAAAGGTGGGCGGAGCTACAAGTCATGTGACGGCAACACGTCGCCTCCTCCAACAGGTGTAGCAACAGGAGGGTCACATGATTATCTGATCAGGCAGCAGAAAACACACATCACAATGTAAAAGGTCAGATTAGGTTTTGATGGAACTTCATGTGAGACGTTCAAGGACCATCGGAAAGTTGAAAATCCTGCAGTTCCTCCTGCTTTTCAGAATCAGTTTTATTGCCGAGCAGGTTTTTACTTACAAGGTGTTTTGACGATCAAAATAGTTGACATTTATTTTAATAGTTAATGATTAATTGATGAATTACCACAGCTCTGATACCAATATAATGATGCTGCTCAATAGGAACTTTTCATACCAGCAGCAGATCGAAAGAGATTTCATTCTTGTAATATTTTGAGATTTGAAACTTCACAACAAGTTTTTTTTTTACTACAGGCACACACACAAGAGGTCAAAGGGTCACACACACTCTGTAAAACACACACACACACACACACATACACATCACACACTCGCAGACACACACACATGTCACAGAGGATGGAGTCGTCATGCCAACAGCAGACATTACTGCTGGTTTCATCACAGAGACAATCCCAGGCCGGCCTCAGCATGTGTGTGTGTGTGTTTATAGGGATGATACACACACACACACACACACACACACACACACACACACACACACACACACATACAGTATTTAAGTGTCTTCTTATCTCAGTTTTGCATCATCCCTGGTGACCTCTGAGTGTGTGTGGTGGGGGATTACTGAGGCTGAACTCAGAGCTGAACATCAGGTTTCATTTTGCAGAACACAGAGAAGCAAGAAAAAGAACCAGAACGACGATAATTGATCATGTAATAACAATAATTCTGGAGCTGCGTGTTTTATTAATAGCAGAGTCCAGCAGAGCGGCAGGGGTAACGTTCCATGTAGCTAGCTGCCATGCTAACACAATAACGTCACTGCTGAACTCGGGCTGAAAGGAAACTTCATTAAAAACCTTGTTTCTCTGCTCTAACATCATTTAACTAAAGAATTCCAGTTCTATAAAAGACACTGAGACAGTAGTTTAAATGCATCTCCACCATTTAAATGTGTGAATAAGTTTTATGTGCAGGTTTGAAAGGTTTGATATCTTTTTAAAAATCACCTGAATGACACCATTTATCCAGGTTTTCAACTTTAAAACGGCTCCACTCATCCGTGAAGTGCTGCCGAAAATAAAGCATTTGCTTCGGTGAGATTCTGTAAAAACTGAAAAATTTGCCGCTCCTTGTTGTAACTGTGAGGTCATCAGTGACTCAGCTGTGATCAACAGTGATGTCATAAAAATTCAGAGAGTTTTCGGCTGAACTGTAGGCAGTGTTGAGAGAAGTATGGAAACTAATTAAAGATGTAAACAGTAAAATATCTATAATATATACAGCGATCGGCCACAACATCCTGACCACTGACAAGTGAAGTGAATATCATTGATCATATTGGTACTATGTGGTGTTCTGATGGAAAACCTTGATCAGACTCAGACACCCAAATAAACATGGTCCCACAACAAACACACTCCCTCATGCTGATGGAAATCCCAAATGTCACTGGATGAAAATGCACCCCACCACATGGAAACAACATCAACCAATCAGGAACATGTGGAGGAACATGACAATGGTCCAACATGTTGATGTGACCTCCAGACTTCCTACAGCCCATTCTGATCAAGCATCAACAGGATGCAGTGGAACCAGTTGGATTGACAGAGGCCCCACTGCACAAGACAGAGCACCCAAAGGATCCAGTGGTTCCAGACCCCATAGGACCCCCTGAGAGGTCCTCTGGTCCAATGGTTCAGAGCATTTTAGACCACATAAGGGGACCAACACAGTATTAAACAGGTGGTCAGAATGTTATACCTGATCGGTGTAGAGCACAGGTGTCAAACTCTGGTCCTCAAGGGCCACTATCTAGCATGTTTTAGATGTTTCCTTCTTCCAACACACCTGATTGAAATCATCTTCAAGCTCTGCAGAAGCCTGATAACGATCCTGATCATTTGAATCAGGTGTGTTGGAAGAAGGAAACATCTAAAACATGCTAGATAGTGGCCCTTGAGGACCAGAGTTTGACACCCCTGGAAAGTCACCATGTTTTTCCAGTGTTGCTAACAGCTGGGGGACACTCGGGAAAACTTTGATTTCAATTTTTTAAAAAGTTTTTGTAAAGAAATGGTCTGCACTTATATAGCGCTTTCCTCTACCTTAGTGGTTCCAAAGCGCTTTACAATCTGTTTCTCATTCACAAATTCACACTGCAATGGTAACAGAGCTGCCATGTAAGGCGCTAATCTACCATTGGGAGCAACTTCAGGTTCAGGGTCTTGCCCAAGGACACTTCGACATGTGGAGGGGCCGGGGATCGAACCGCCAACCTTGGGATCAGTGGACAACCTGCTCTATCACCTGAGCCACAGCCGCCCTTGAAAAAAATCATCAAAAATCCTTTCCTATGACTTGTAACTGTGTCATTCCAGTTCTCTCTCCTTCTTCTTGGTCGTTCTGTTTCCATGGAGCTGCAGGATTTTATGTTGCAGTGAAAAATGAGACAGAGCAAAAAAAAAAAACCCTGCTTAAAGTTCAGAGGTTAAATGTTTTCTAAATGTTTTCTATAAAATCTGTAAAACTATTTGGCAGATTTTGTAAAACTATTTTACTAAAATGGCATTAAATTGTTGAATTAAATCCACGTGTGCAGAGTGAACAGGTTCAGGAGGAGAATCTCTTCATCGTCTCACCACCCCGAAGCTCTAACTGTCTTTTAAAACCTCCACTGTCGGACCGAATGCTAAACTCTCCCCGAGGCTCAATGCCCCGAAGCGAATCACAGAGAGCAGAGACCACCGGGACAGACGAGCAGCAGGATCTAAAGCCGGAACAGGCTGAGGCTGCAGCCTGACTCGGATCAGAACCAGGTCAGCAGCAGCAGCAGCAGCAGCAGACCAGGTGTTGGACAGGTGACGATCCTGAGAACCAGGACGGGGGGAGGAAACACAACAGAGTGTGTTGGCGTTGTTGTCAGGGTGTGTGTTCCTGCGTCGGTCCACAGTTGAGTCAGACACTTGGCCTCTGATTTCATCACGTCGGTTATGAAAGAGACAGTAAAGTTTCACGCACACACACACACACACACACACACACACACACACACGCACACACACTCGCTGTGTTTCTCCGCCTCTGTTTCTTCAATATTTCATCATGTGGCGTAAAAACACGCTACCCATGTGGAGATAACCTGCTGTGTGTGTGTGTGTGTGTGTGTGTGTGTGTAACCAGGTCAGTCTTCACCTGCCGCCTGGAATCCGTCCAATCAGATCACGGCTCTCAGAGGTCAGAGGTCGGCACACGCTCAGGAAGTCTGCATAATGAAGATGCGACCTGGTTCAGCGAGCAGCAGCAGGCGTCTGCGTGGGACTCCTGCAGGATTAGAGTCCGTCTTAACGTCCATCTGCACCTGTGAGGAAACGCTGCTGCTGCTGCTGTTTGAGCTGCTCTGTGAGTCACACCAGAGGAAACCTGCAGTCCCGCTTCTCCATAAAGAAAGATCCAAAGAGGAAGAAACTGGAGATGAAATGAAGAAAAGTCCAGCACAAAATGGATCATCACCCCATCAGTCAAATCCAGCTGAGCTTCCTGCAAATTACAGCAACAGTAACACAGCTTTAATCAGAATAAAATGACATAACGTGACAATAAATGCAGCGTCTAATAGAAACACCTTAAGACATTAAATAAATAAATGATTAAGCTGAAATAAGAACAGAAACAGTGGTAAGTAACACTGACGATGATTCTAAAGCAGTAATTTAACACATGATAATGAAACATCACACATTAATTCAAATGTTGCACCCATAAAGTAAAGAATTGCACTTTACACCGAGATGTTGTAAATAAAATGAAATATTACTCTGATAACTGAAATATTGTACAAACTATTGAGAAAAATAAACAAAACAAACTGTAAATAATGTCCACGTCAAAAAATAGTGATTTGCTCTTTTACAACATTTGAAAGTAAACTTACACTATTAATTACAGTATTTAAACAGAAAAAAACATCATTTTACAGATAAAAACAGTTATTTAAATGAAAAAAGTGATGAAAAAGTGAAAATGGCAAGAAACTGTTATTGTACGTTAAATTACAGATAATATCTGGTAAAATCACAGAAAAATGCATTAATTTGTATGTTAACTGTAAAAGAAACAGGCCAGAACTTTAAATAATGTCCACATAAAAATGTGTATTTAAAAAAAAAGTTATTTAAACATGTGACTGGAAGATTTTACTGTAATTAATGTATTTAAATCCAATATAAATTTATGTGTTTTTACAAATATTAACGGTTATTTTCATAGTTCTTTCTATGGTTTTCAATTGTTCCAGTGTTCCATCACTGTTTAACGTTGTTTTTGAAGATATCTGTTTTTTGCAGTGTAAATTACACACATTGTTAAATTGATGCAGCTTTATTACGTCAACACAACCCATCAAAATAATGTTTGCAACTTAAAACGTTTATCTATCTTATGGACACACCGTCTTGTGGATGCCAGATCTCAGAAGCTAAGCAGGGTTGGGCTTGGTCAGTACCTGGATGGGAGACCATGAGGGAACACCAGGAAGCCTGGGTGGATGCAGTGAGAGTGAGTGGTTGGTGGTGGTTGGAGGGGATGATGGAGCAGACTGGCAGCCTGGCCTCCATCAGTGTATCCCAGGACAGCTGTAGCTACATACGTAGCTTAGCATCAAGAATAGAGTGAATGAATAATGCAATGTAAAGCGTCTTTGAGTGTCTAGAAAAGCGCTGTATAAAACCAATGCATTATTATTATTGAAACAAACTGTAAATAATGTCCACATAAAACATAGTGATTTGCTCTTTTATAACATTTATTACTGTATTTAAAACAGAAAAAAACATAATTTTACAAATAAAAAGTTATTTGAAAGAAAAAATGTGTTTATTAATGTTTGAAAAATGGCCAACACATTTTTTAAACTGTTAATTTTTGACAGTTTTGTTAAATTACAGATAATATCTCGTAAAATCACATTTTTTAAAAAAACATTTACATGTTAACTGTAAAAAACAGGCCACAACTTTAAATAATTTCCACATCAAAATTTGTATTTTTAGAAATTATAATTAGTTTTTTTCACGACATGTGACTGGAAGATTTTACTGTAATTAATGTATTTAAATCCCATAAAAAAAGTGAATACTTTACAAATATTATCTGCTATTTTCACAGTTTTTTTTCAAATGTTCCAGTGTTTCATCACTATTTAATGTTTTTGTGCCATGTTTCTTTGAGATATCTGTTTTTACAGCGTAAATTAGACACAATATGAAGTTGATGCAGCTTTATTATGTCAACACAACCCATCAAAATAATGTTTGCAACTTATAAGGTTTATCTATAGCAGTAAATTAGGTTCTGTTTGTTTGTTTGTTTGTTTTATTTTACAGCTGGCTGCAGTTCTCTTGAATTCTTATCCCACCTGTGAACCTTTACTTTGAAAATCCACAAAGAACCAAAACATTTTCACCAAACAGCAGAATCAAACTGCCAAACCACCAAACCTCTGCCTGCCAAACATCACTGGTTAGATTTAGTTAAAAAACCACAACACAGCTGAACCTGCAGGGTCACTACAGGTCACTCACCTGGAGTCAGGAGGGGGCGGAGCCAAAACACAGGAACAAAACAATGAATAAACAAAGCTGGGCTCTTGTTGTGGCAGATGACAGGTGTTTTAATCAACAGCTTATTAATAATTTGTCATCTATTTAAAACACAAAACAGTGACTTTCAACTACACTGTAAAACATTTGAAGTTAATTCAGCTTATAAATCTATTTAATCTCTTCAACTTCCTCTTTTCTATTATTAATAATTAGATTAAAATCAACTTTTTTAAATGCTAAAAAATAAAACTTTTCTTTATAATTATCAGAATTGCACACATAAAAGTTAAAAATCCCTTTCAATAACAGGTAAATACTAGAATCAATCTTTGTTTCTGCTAAAAATCATTAAGTAATTAAGAAAACCTTCGATTGTAGAAGAGAAGATAATTCGTTAGAGGACTTTGATGCAGGTTGTCATTTCCTGTTGTTGAGGCCAGACATCTTTTTTTAGAGTGTGGATGTTATAAATGTGATCATATCTGTATTTTATTCCCCTCAGTATGAAGCTCAGTAATCAAACCCAGTGTCTGTCGGTGGGTTTCAGAGGCTTGTTGGGTCACTGATGACGGATCCGTCCACTAGAAAGAAGAACCGGGTTCGTCGACTCAGAACGAGCCGAGCAGATGTGATCGGCTGCTGAGCCTCCGACTGAACTCAGATTAAGGTTGGAGGTCAGCAGGTCAGAGACTGAACGAGTGTAAAGGGAATAAACAGACCTGAGACGATCTGATGCCTGACGAAAACCTGACACACATACAGCATCAGAACGTACAGAACAACAACAACAACAGCAACAATAGTAACAACAACAACAATAGTAAAAATAACAGTAACTAGAAGAACAATAGGGTCCTACGCACTGTAGTGCTTCGGGCCCTAATAATAATCTGTATTTATAGAGCAGCTTGTTATAAAGGGCTTCACATGGAGGCAAAATACAACTGAAATAAAACTGAAAAAAGAGGCTAAAATATACTGGGAACCAGTATAAACAGGCTGAAACATACTGGGAACCAGTTTAAAGAGGCTGAAAGATACTGGGAACCAATATAAAGAGGCTGAAAGATACTGGGAACCAATATAAAGAAGCTGAAACATATTAAGAACCAGTTTAAAGAGAGTAAAACATACTGGGAACCAATATAAAGAGGCTGAAACATACTGGGAACCAATATAAAGAAGCTGAAACATATTAAGAACCAGTTTAAAGAGAGTAAAACATACTGGGAACCAATATAAAGAAGCTGAAACATACTGGGAACCAATATAAAGAGGCTGAAACATATTAAGAACCAGTTTAAAGAGACTAAAACATACTGGGAACCAATATAAAGAGGCTGAAAGATACTGGGAACCAATATAAAGAGGCTGAAACATATTAAGAACCAGTTTAAAGGGACTAAAACATACTGGGAACCAATATAAAGAGGCTGAAAGATACTGGGAACCAATATAAAGAAGCTGAAACATACTGGGAACCAATATAAAGAGGCTGAAAGATACTGGGAACCAATATAAAGAGGCTGAAACATATTAAGAACCAGTTTAAAGAGAGTAAAACATACTGGGAACCAATATAAAGAGGCTGAAACATACTGGGAACCAATATAAAGAAGCTGAAACATATGAAGAACCAGTTTAAAGAGAGTAAAACATACTGGGAACCAATATAAAGAGGCTGAAACATACTGGGAACCAATATAAAGAGGCTGAAACATTTTAAGAACCAGTTTAAAGAGACTAAAACATACTGGGAACCAATATAAAGAGGCTGAAAGATACTGGGAACCAATATAAAGAGGCTGAAACATATTAAGAACCAGTTTAAAGGGACTAAAACATACTGGGAACCAATATAAAGAGGCTGAAACATACTGGGAACCAATATAAAGAAGCTGAAACATACTGGGAACCAATATAAAGAGGCTGAAAGATACTGGGAACCGATATAAAGAAGCTGAAACATATTAAGAACCAGTTTAAAGAGAGTAAAACATACTGGGAACCAATATAAAGAGGCTGAAACATACTGGGAACCAATATAAAGAAGCTGAAACATATTAAGAACCAGTTTAAAGAGAGTAAAACATACTGGGAACCAATATAAAGAGGCTGAAACATACTGGGAACCAATATAAAGAGGCTGAAACATATTAAGAACCAGTTTAAAGAGACTAAAACATACTGGGAACCAATATAAAGAGGCTGAAAGATACTGGGAACCAATATAAAGAGGCTGAAACATATTAAGAACCAGTTTAAAGGGACTAAAACATACTGGGAACCAATATAAAGAGGCTGAAACATACTGGGAACCAATATAAAGAAGCTGAAACATACTGGGAACCAATATAAAGAGGCTGAAAGATACTGGGAACCAATATAAAGAAGCTGAAACATATTAAGAACCAGTTTAAAGAGAGTAAAACATACTGGGAACCAATATAAAGAGGCTGAAACATACTGGGAACCAATATAAAGAAGCTGAAACATATTAAGAACCAGTTTAAAGAGAGTAAAACATACTGGGAACCAATATAAAGAGGCTGAAACATATTAAGAACCAGTTTAAAGAGACTAAAACATACTGGGAACCAATATAAAGAGGCTGAAAGATACTGGGAACCAATATAAAGAGGCTGAAAGATACTGGGAACCAATATAAAGAGGCTGAAAGATACTGGGAACCAATATAAAGAGGCTGAAACATACTGGGAACCAATATAAAGAGGCTGAAAGATACTGGGAACCAATATAAAGAGGCTGTAACATATTAAGAACCAGTATAAAGAGACTAAAACATACTGGGAACCAATATAAAGAGGCTGAAACATACTGGGAACCAGTATAAAGAGGCTGAAACATACTGGGAACCAGTTTAAAGAGACTAAAACATACTGGGAACCAATATAAAGAGGCTGAAACATATTAAGAACCAGTTTAAAGAGACTAAAACATACTGGGAACCAATATAAGGAGGTTAAAACATACTGGGAACCAATATAAAGAGGTTAAAACATACTGGGAACTAGTTGCGTTCCCTTCTCCTGAAGCACTTATCAGAACAGTGTTCAGTGAGACATCTGAGGGAGCATAAGGTTAATTTGATCTGCTAAAAGCTCACCTCCTGAGGTCTCGTCTCATAACACGATTAAAACACTGAAACGTCTAATTTAGGGTGCGATAATGTCTCCTCTAAATTAAAAAGAACTCCGTCTCATGAGAGAGATGATTGTGTTCAAAAGTTGCAGACTCTTGCATAATGTTTGAGGAAGGAGAACGAGCAACCATCGTAAGGGAGGAGTGGCTGCAGCCCAACCAACCAATCAGCAGAACTCAGATACCAGAGGACGGCAGGAAACCTCTGAACTAAAGCATGATTCCACTGAGTGACAGCTTTTAACAGGAGTCAAACACAAAGGAAGAATCATAAATACTGTTCAGACAGGGTGGGTTACCTGTTTTATTTACGCAACCTTTGCTGGAAAAGTCTCCTGAGTTGAGCGAATTCACAGCTGACAGGACTGAAAGCAGCTCTGACATGTTGATTTCTCTGTACAAAGAAAACTGTCTCACATGAGTTCAGTATGAAACCCTTCTGCTTGTTCAACAAACCAAACCAGAACTTCCTTAAAATACACTGAAGGAGATTTTAGTTTGTCTGCTTCCTTTCTGTGGAACAAACATCCCAACGTTTGAGAACAAGTTCCATCAAAAGTCAACTTTAAACCTTCATATTTTCCCATTCAAGCATCCGAATGGTTGAGATGTGAACTCATATGTTGTCAATTTCAGACCATAACGTACATATCTCATTGTTTATTCTCAATAAAGACGGTTTGATGAACAATATTCACCTTTTTCTTCATATAAAAAGCAGTCAGCTGACACCAGCACACAAATAAGAAACTTCTGATACACGAAAACATGAATATGAATCAAAAATTGCATTAATTAACCCTCTGGAGCTTCCATAAATCTGCTAAATGAGTTTCCTTGAACGAATAATTTCAGACGTACGTAACCAAATCTGCACTTGAAATACTGACGCATCATCAAAATCACTTTATTCTACATATCTCATTTAAAAATTTGCCAAAAATTAAGCCTTTGTTCTAATCAAACTCTGTAAAAAACAAAAAATTCACAGCTCCTCGATGCAATTATGAAGCCATGAGTGACTCAGCTGGGATCAACGGTCGCGTGACAAAAATTCAGGGAGTTTTTTTAGGTTGAACTGCAGGCGGTGTTCAAACAGAGCAGACAGGAGACGACAAGAGAGACTGAGAGGAAAATAAAACTTACCGGATGAATAAAATTGTCGCTTTAAACAAATTTTGTGTTGATTTGGGCGGTTTTTAAGTTCTTTAAGACAATTTTTCAGTCAATCTGAACAGTTTTAAGTCATTTTTTGACATATTTTTAGTAATTTTTGGAAACTTTGGAAGAGTTTCAAGTCATTTTGGACTGAGAGGAAAAATTAATCATGGATCAATAGAATAAATGCAGCATGATGAAGATAAGCATGGTGACACATCTTTCTACAGCTGATGAGCAGAGGAGAGAGGTAAAGACTGTAGAGGGTAGAAACATGGAAATAGTTAAGTATCTATAACATGTGGAACCTTGATTTTCAAGCGTTGGTAGCACCAGTGGGCCTCAAAACTGGACTAAAACTAGTCCAAAGGAACTCAAAACTATCACTTTGAACACACTTGGAGTCATTTTGGACAGTTTTCAAGTTGTTTAAGACGATTTCTGAACCAATCTGGACAGTTTTAGGTCATCTTGGATCATTTCAGACTCATTTTGGCTCAAAAACTGAACAGAAAAGCGAGTCGATGGGAGACGCATCCAGCTGATGAGCAGAGTAGAGAGGAAAAGTCGCAAATCTGAGTGCATCATGTGTGTTGTGAGTCTGTCCTGAGGAATTCTGAGTGGTAAATACATATTCCATCTGCTATATATACGACACAAGCAGCTGCTGTTGTGTAAAATTAAATGTGACTTACAGCAGCTGACGTCACCGAGCTGCCGCCGTATTCTTAAAACAGACGATCGACACTCGTTGTTTCAGAGAGCGGCTTCTCCTCCACGTAACGTCCTCTTTAAGTGTTTCACAGCAAAGAGGACAGCATCATCCACAAAGGCTACGTCTCCACATATACTTGGTTAAAACTCAGACTTGGGTTATTTGACACCGGTGCTGCAACCCTCATTAGAACAAGAAAGCGGCCTCAATACTGACCGGATGCAGCTTCGAGCATCAGTATTATGGGATGTAGACATCATTCACTGTTTGGTGTATTGAATGAAGCCATGCAACATTTTACCAACTGCATATTTTCAGAGTTCCAGGCCCTTGAAGTCCATAGAGGCGGGTCCACATTTAATGACTTCTTCCATCATTTCTGAGCCTCAGAACTTCATCAGTACAGCTGACAATGACTGTTTCTAGGACTCTATGACATAGAGTTTAACTGCTGCAGTTTGACTGTTCAAAATACGAGACATCCCATAATACTGAAGCTCAAAGTTGGTTATAGAGAAAACGAACAGACACCAGATTTAGACTTTAGATTGTGACACCTGGATGGATGTGAAACTGATCTGGTTTCAATTTTTAACAAAACTTTT